>JNEK01002995.1:0-120748 GCA_000697295.1 Mucor indicus B7402
TACTACACCAATCGACGTGAGAATCACCCGAAAGAGACACTATTTCAGTTTTATGGATATTAACTTTGGCATTGCTCGCGGAACCATACAAAGTTAATAGCTCTTGCAACACCGGCCACTCTGATGGCGACTGAAGGAACACTTCCAAGTCATCAGCATAGCTTAAGAGTTTGAAAGATGGTGGGTTCTTCCAATCAATCGGACTGTCATCCTTATCCGTGTGGGGGTTCGTATATATAGGCGGGCTTGCGACCATTGAAACATGAGAGCGAACCGGTATACACTGCGTTACAAACTTGTCACTTTGTAACACCAGCATCAACTACACGCACCACAAAAATAGGACAAATTATGTAAAAAATAAAAAAAAAACTCTCCGACGGGGAATTGAACCCCGGTCTCCCGCGTGACAGGCGGGGATACTCACCACTATACTATCGAAGACATCTTGTATTTTGATAAATGCTAGTTTTATTTTAATCGCATTTGGTAGATTGGCGTGCTATTACGAGGTGCGCATAGGGAAGTCATAGTTATTGGTGATATTTATATGATAATGGTGTCAAGGTGGTACTTAATTAATGGTGTTGAATGTTGCATAAGCTGTCGAGGTTTTGATTTCTGTTGTGTTATGTTGTTATTGAAGATTCTGATCCTTGTACTATGTCATATATATATGTTTCATGATTGTGATTTGTAACATTTGTTATTCTATACGAGGTACTTGTTTACTATAAGTATTGAACGTAGAGTAGCAATTGAAATAAAAAAAAAAAAACAACTTTTATTCTTATAATATTTTTTTAAATATCTAAACTTTGGGTATTTAATTCTTGAAAAGACACTCTAGTTAATTTACTTTGGATTCTCTTTGGTTTAAACTACTTCACTCCTCAGCTCGAAGCTTACAAGTCCTAAAGAATATCTCTTTGCTCTTTTATTCTGATAATTGTTATAGTCTTTACAGTCTTCTATAATACTTTATCCGTGTTTATCCTTTTATTTTAAGTTATACAAGAAAGTTTAAGGTAAACATAAAGAATAGATTTGCTCTTTTCAATTTGACATTTTTAAATTTTAAATTTGTTTTTGCTTTAATTTTTTGGTGCGATCCGAACAACGTGTCCGAATCGCGTGTGTGTTCCGTCTCGAAATGAAATCAAGATGCAAATCTTGAAGAAGATTAAGTTTTATATGCTAAAATTGAAGAGTAAGAATAATATGTCTGTCCAAACGTCAGGAAACTCCATTTGAATATCTTTCTCGGTTATTTCATTTGAAATTCAGTTATTATTTTCTATATAAACTCATAAAAAAAATGTGTCTATTGTTCTTTGTCTAAGTTTTAAACAATAATTGACAAAACAACAATAGGTATGTACATTTAATAAAGGTCTAAGTTTTAAACAATAATTGACAAAACAACAATAGAATTCTTTTGTTGGAAATTCTACTCTTTATTTATTTGGTTTATCTGTGCGTACAAGTCCCTGTCTCATATAACTCTTTCATTGTCTTTTGGAAGTTAACTAGTGAGCCCTACCTTATAAAAATCTATATAATTGCTACACTCTCCTACAGTCTTCTGTCAGTACTTATATTTTCCCTACCTTACATTTCAACGAAGGTAAACACAAGATCTTTATATAACATTTTGTATTTTACTGACATTAAAATATTTTACCTCACAGTTATAATATCACACAAAGACTGCTTAATATCATGTATTGGATTAGATAAAAGGCTTGTGATGTATGCTTACAAAAAACTTCTTGTGCTTCTCAGACTTTGTCAGAGCCAGTATCTAGCTAAAGTGGTCCAATATACATGTATTCAAAACAGAAAACATGTCTTGTCTTATAATGGTCCTTATCGAATAAAAAGTATATATACAAGCTATTCTTTAATATAGAATGACTTACCTTCTGAAATATTATTATGACCCGCGCATATTTTGAGATTTATGTACTCCTTGGAAATCTTTTATATGTAATGTGCTTCCAGTTATTTAGCAAAAGCTTTTAAGCACCCCATTGTATCGTACAAGCATACTATAACTTAATTATTTTATTACATACTAAGAAATACAGACCTTCAGCGTGATTTCATGGTTCATCACCTATATTCTTGCCGAACATACCTCAGGCTTCAAAAATGACTATAACCAACAGGCATTTCAAAACATTAACGGTAGCATACGTTATAAAGAGGCAGAAGTTAGCCCAATTTTTTTTTTACGGCTGAAGTGGAGCAGGTAATGCACATGGCTACTCACTATGTGAATTGTGTATTAGAATCCGGCACGTTTCTCGTTTTTGCAACGAGCCTAAAACTGATTTATCATATCCGTCACTTTCAAGGTGATTGTACCCAGCCACTGGATAGTTTATTTTAAGTACGTACGGCCAAAGTTTCCGGGAAGACATGCACAACGAAACTTTTGTAGAAATTCCAAAACTTTTAGGCCACTACGAATTACTGTTTGTTGAAAGCTTTATATTCTCCAATGGATTAGCGACACCGTTCGTTGGTCCTTCGATGGGACAAATAGGTTTCTTTAAAGAAAAGTCAGCCAACATCAAAGTCCCTGTTGTTTGCTCTCCTTCCGTGACCAATTCGCGAATATTAAACCAGTACATGAAGCGCAAGTCGCACGAGCATTGGGGCTTCCATACCCAGCAAGAATACTTGAAGGGGTTTTACCCTATCTGGCCAGTAAATATAGGAGATTGCCAATGCTCTATATATAAAAGAGAAAGCAGGAATTAGTTTCTTTCACAAGTTGCAGTATTTTATATAATAAACATTTTAAACTATTTGGAATTCTGTGTTATGATTTACTGATAATACATAGTAGGTATAGTTATTTTGTGGGAAATACATAAAATCACTATGTCTAGTAATCCTCATTGCTTTCCTACAATATACAATAATTGATGGAAAGGCAGCTTAAAGGTCATCAGGTTCCAATACAACCAAGTTCTCAAAGTAGTCTTTGTTTATAACTTGTTCTTCCATGACAATTTTTTTGTTCTCACCCCGATCTCAATTAAACTCGCTGAGAACATCCTCTGTTGCCTTTTTAGAATTTTAAAGAAATTCGGTGCAGGTTGAGAGCACTTATTTTGATACTGTTCTTTTAACTTTTCATCATGAACACCAATCCTTTCTTACAGTCCGATTCGCCGGGATCAATGGCTTCAAGAAGCAAAACAGTTGTGAGACAAAAATATGTAGCTCGTCAGCCTACAGAAGATGAAGAATATTTTGATGATTATGATGATAACTTTCACGGCGACTTTTCTGAATTCGAAGGTAACAGATGCTATGAGATTTTGTATTGCTCAGAATAAACAAAAACAATTGAGAATAGCTGTTTTGAGGGAAATTCACAATGGATGGTCGTTCATGCTGGAAGAAGATGTAAAAAAAAAAGAAGCAACAGAGTTTACAATTATCAGTTTCGAGCTTTAAATTATGCTTAATTATAGTTTGACCCAGTTTCACTTGCACTCAAATTGATGGATGACAGTTCTGTTGGAAAGAAAAAAGACTACAAGTCATTTCAACGCGTTTTATATAATTTAGATATGGCTTTAAAGACTATAGTGAATGGTATAACTGCAAAAGAAAAGACAGTATGAGAGAGTAATAATAATTTGAGTATAGATTATTACCGAGGATTTAACAATTCAATTGGTACTTTTGGAGGCGTTGTTCAGTATATCAATGGTATTATTAGAACAGCATAAAAAAAAAAAAGAAAGATTTAATTGATTGAACATGCCGTAGACTCATCAAATCGAGTTGTTCAAATGAAAAACAACTTGAAAAAGTGCAAAGAAGAACTGTTAATGAAGAGAACCGACTTGTTGAATTTATGGTATAAATCTCAACAATATAAAGAAATGCTGAGTATATTAGAAACCATGTAAGTATTTCTTGTCCAAGACACTTGCTTATATTCTAACTATTTTGATTCCAGTGAGGAGCTTCGAACCACTCCGGAAAAGATAGATACAATGATGGAAAATAAACATGTATTAAGCGCTTCAAAATTACTTTCAAGTGCTATAAAGCAATCCATGAGTAAAGACATGGTGCAAATTGGTGCCTTAGATGATATTCGTCGAACACTAAATACACAAAAAAATGTAACCTTAAATTGCAGCTTAATATGGCATTATTTAACCATGCTTATTTCAGACACTTTACGACTTACTAATCGAAGAATTACACAATCATATTTATTTAAAAAATGCCTACTGTGATAATCGCTGGTCAGTTTACACTCCTAGACAGCAAGATTGTAAGTGTTCTTTATCTCAGTGGTATTTATGCATTAAATTTTGAATTTTTTTAGTGCCTGAAATTATGGTTAAACCCAGAATTTTCAAAGAATACGACCATACAAATCAACCCGGCAATCAAAATATGGACGATATGTTTAACCAAGAAAATGACATTGTATGATGAATTAGAGTATACAGCTGTATAAAAATAAAAAGGTTTGCTAATGCCATTGTTCAGTTAGTCGAAGATCCTGATAAAAACCCGGAAACTGATTCATACTATTATATGGAGCTTATTATGGAATCATTGCTGGTGTTAGACGATATACCAGCAGCATTAGAGGTAAAATTGTCCTATGCTCTGCGCTCTAAAAATCACGACTAATAATTTTCTTAAGACAATCAAAGAAAGATTGCCTCTAGAAATTCATACTTTAGTAGATAAGACAATTGTAGAAGTAGAAAAGAGGTATATTGAAGACACTTTTTTTTTCTTTTTATTTATTTTGCTCTGGTAGACACATAAACAAATGGAGTCAGTATCGTAAGAAAGATCTCAACAGTGACGAAAACGATATATATTGCCTCGATAAAGCAAATTCAGAATCAAAGAACGAAATTTTGAAGGATCTCCTCTGGACACTCTATTCCAAATTAGAGGCAGTTTTACGTGGACATAGATTTGTCGAAACTTGTGCTAGACGTATTAAAAAGAGGCTTTTATCCGGCAAGCTAAGCACTGAGGACCATAGCTCTGGATCTAACATCAACGTTTACCATTTTCACGAAATTTGGAGACCTGTTCAAGCCGAAATACGATCCTTATTGCAAGATTACTTGACAAGTTCTGATCAAAGCATTGTTTCAGCCAATGAGCCAGGTTCAAATAAATATAGAGGCAAGAGAGAGAACCCCAAGCAACTATTTTCATTCGCGGAGGCAGCAGAAGATCTTGATCTAGATGAATCTTACGATGGCTTAAAACAAAAACTCTTTTTATCTTATCGCAAACAAGTACCTGAAATTGATTTGCTCAAACCAAATGCAACACTTCATTCTACCATTGTGGATAAATATGCAAACGATATATCGTCTAAGGGTCACAAAGTATTGGTAAAACCTGATGCATACAACGTAAGCGTCCTATTGAAGCCCACTATGTCTTGCTTGCAACGACTTAAAGATGTATTTCCCAACTAGTAAGTTCAGATTCTAAAAAAACAAAAAAAAAAAAGATATTTTAGCTAATCTTGTATTTGCAGTGACGATATCAATGAAGAAGGGTTTAGTAGCTTTTTGGATGATTTTGCTGTCAATGTCTTTTTGCCTCAAATTGAAGAAAAAGTAATGCAACTAATTCAACATGCCACTGCAGGTATTGATGCTTTTCAAGATGCTCGCGACTATATTAACTATTCAAGATACCCCATTGCAAAGGTAAAAGAAAGACGACAGATAATGGTAAAATCATTTACAAGGTTTCATTTTAGAGTGCAGTTGCTTTGATTACTGTCATTCAAAGTTTATGCAGAACTATGCATAATATGCCTTTTCATACAGAAGAATATGTTCGATTAATTGAAGTTGTGTTGCTGAAATTTTATGAAAAATGCTATCAAAAATTTCATTGTAACTAGACAAGAGGATATATATGTTTTTTTTTTATTGACTTATTTCTATAGCAACTGTGGCTAGAGGAAGTACAGCTGCAGAAGATCAAGAGAAAAATGTTGCTGATAATTCTATCAGTATCAGTGGTGACTGGGCTCAAGATGAAAGCTTGGTTGGCTTATTAGCTCAAAATCCATTTTTCAATGACGATTATGTATGTAGTTACTCTTTTATATATATTTATGGTACGATATTAACAAAAAAAAAAAAAAAAAAAATAAAAAAACTATAGAAATCCCACCAAGATGCGATTAAAGCACTTAATCAAGCGGTAAGTAGTAGTGTATTTTTTCCTGTTTGGAATAGATGAATTGACTCCTACTTATTTGTTTTAGGAAATAGCCGTAGAGTTTAAATTGAAGAATGATCGTGTTTTGGAATCAAACGAATTGATATTTGACCCTAAGAAATTAATTGCTCTTGGTAGACTCTATCACACTTTGAAATGGTTTGTCCGGGAAATTTGGGACTTGCGTTCATCCAATGCGCCCTCTTCAACCATCCAAAACACGTCCAATAATCTGCTTGAGCATGCAGATGGCAATGAACCTGAATCTTCGGAGGCAAAGAATTCCAAGAGATGGTCTAGTCAGGAACCAAGACCTCCCAAAGAGAACAATGACGATCTTACGCCGGTTTTATTGCCTCTACGTGGAGAAATTGCAAAGTGAGTTAAAACTTGTAGTAACTATGTATATGGTATTAATGCTCTTTATTTTGCGTGGGTTATAGGCGTTTTGATGCATTATTAACGACATATCAGCAACTTGCAGAAACGTGTTTATTCACTTTAAGAATCGAAGGACGTTGTCACACCATGTATTACTTGGAGATGGCAGTAAGGGATGGTAATTATCACCTAGAAGACGAAAGTTTCGAGCCTGATCCATATGTGATCACGTTGAATTCTGATTTAATGGAGTTGGATGATTGTATTAATGCGTCTTTACCTCCTAAAGACGAACTGTAAGAGAAAAAGACATGCGCCCAAATGAGTTATTGATTGACGTTGAAATAGCTTTGCCTTTGATGGTTTACCGGGATTAATTGTGCATATACTGATTTCAGAGGCCACTTATATCAAACGATTGAATAACAATGGTGTTCAAAAGATGGTTAGAAACATTTTAGCTTTGCAGCAGAATTTGAGCAACTTTGTGCCTTTATCTCAGTGTTCCGTCATGGAAAAAGCAAGACAATACTACCAATTGTTTAACCTTGGAAGCGAGGTAATATAAATATATATATGTGTGTGCTGTTCAATCTTATTTATGTTTATGGGTTTGTTACCGATAGGGTATTATAAGATCTATTCAAGAAAATGGACCCAAGTATACATTTGATGAATATCGTATCATGCTAGGGTTAATTCACGATATTAACCAAGATCAAGGCGATGAACATAAGGCGAACTTAGATTCTAGTACACCATTAGATGAAACTAGAAAGTCAAATAGCAAAAAATACAGTGAATGGTTGATGGAGTTAGTTGATGTTATGGCTGACTATGAGAACTAGCTTAAAAAAATAAACTTGACTGCAACATATTTTCTTTGTTTGATGATAGTCTTGTCTGAATTACGAGCTTCAAAGATATAGATTATCTTAGTCTTAAATGGCTCCATTTCATACTCTACGACAGAGTATATTTATGGTAATACAATAAGATAGGTACAGTAGTATTGGTATGTAGTATTGACAGGTCTGGTGTTTTCAACAACGCTAGGAGTTTCGCAGACTAAACGAGCTTCAGCTTCAGCATTTTTCATATTGTAAATGTGCTGTTTTTCAGTGCTAATTGCGATATGGCTTGATTGCTAGACATATTGCTAGGTGCGCTCATGATAAACTATTATTTGAATAATAGGTACCTACTATGCATATGATGTCTGGTCTCATAAGACATCTTTCTAGAAGCTTCTTTTTTGAAAGACAGACTTAGAACAAGGTAGGCCATATACAACTTTATACACAATGACCATAAGAGGACACAATGGTAGACAGTATGAGGGCTCTGAAAAATTTCAAATTCATTGTGATTAAAAAACCACAGCACTTTTATTTACTTTTATCTTCTCTTGTAAGATGATTAAATGTCTTCGTCGCGGATTCCTCACAATTAATAAAGCAAGTATGCACATCTTATAATAGTACACCTTTTTGTATTCACATATCATATATATATACACTTATTAAGCTTTGGCGCAAAAAAAAGGCATCTCTTTAATATGAATAGGAAAGAGTTTTATTTCAGACAAGTAAAAAAACAAGGGCCCAAAGTATTTTGGCAAAAGAAGGCTAAATTAGGAATAACGTAGGACTATATCTAACAAAGGTTTAGAGAGACACTGGCATATATACTGATTTACATGAAGAAAATTAGAAGGAAATTCCAACTCCAGACTTTACATTGCTTCCAATTTGAATGGGTTCAATACACAAAACGAGAAAAGCAAAGCCGATTGCAAACAACAAATATCCTTGAAAGATGAAAAGGGTCTTGTCATCGGAAGCAAAGGTCGACAGCTCCTGTATCCTAGAAAAACCCCTGACGTTTGGAAGATCGAAGCATGTATAGACTCAGGTAACGCTACAAACTATTGTCAGGTAAAGAACAATAATTAAACACTCATAAATGTAGACGAATTATTTTGCTGGATGTCGTTGCTCAAGATAAAAGTGCCTGACTCATTATCAAGAGATGGACAGTACAGAGACCTTTGCTTGATTACGAAAAAGCCTTTACCCACCATTCCAACCCCAAGGTTAATGTATGAAGGCGAAGGATTTGAAGTTGTTGTTAGAAGTTACAGTGATATATGCGTCAAATTGAATAGCCACAAAGCAGCGCTCTTGTTCAATTACATGCTGAAAGTAACGAAAGAAGTAGTGGATGATAGTGTCTTTTGTGAAATGGCACATGAAGTTCCGTATTACATTGCACCCCTCGTAAAAAATGGTAGCCGAAGAACAAACGATAGCAAAAACACCCCAGCCAATATTTTGGAAAGCCTGATCGACTGGGAGGAAATCCACCGTACTGTTAACATGGCTCAAGAAGATTGCATTTCAATAGGCGACGACATATACGACAGCGTTGTAATAGATTTCAATAATTCTAGGCGAAGTGTCCACGAAGACACCGAGTCTCCTTTTAAAGAAAATAAGATTTTGCAGCTGAAAAAGCTTAACAAACATATGAATTTCCTGAATCGCTATTACAAGGCAAAGATCAAAACAGTACATGACATAGATAGACAGGCTTTATACAGCTGTAAGCGGCTTCCGATCAGCGCGAGTGTATATCGATCATTGACGTTAGTACCGTCCCTTATGACTCGCATGGAATCGATATTGCTTGTGAAAGAACTGCAAGCCCGGTTTGAGTTTTGCATCAACGACAATAAGCTACTTGAAGCAATGACCACAATGTCAGCCAATTTAGATGTCAATTACGAACGTCTAGAAATACTAGGTGGTAATATCCTAAATAGATAAAAAAAAAAAAAAACACTAGGTTATATTCATCATCATTATTGCTTTTTTTTTAGATTCTGTCTTGAAAATTGTGGCGACAACATGCGTGTTTTCGGTGAACCTTCTTAGTGATGAAAGTGAGCTGACTTATTTGCGAACTCAAACCATAAGCAATGTATCACTTTTTCAACTAGCCGATAGATGTGGGCTCTACAGCTATATGACAGCTGAAGCTTTTGAGCCTCGCCATTGGAGACCACGAGGGTTTAAAAGACTCAATGACACGGAGGAAGTAAACAGATACTTGAACTACCAACAGATCTCAGATAAGACCATGGCTGATCTTGTAGAGGCTATTTTAGGCGCAGCATATCTTGAATATGGTCTCGAGGGTGGATTAGACGCTGCGCTTAAACTTGGATTTCCGTTCAAGGGAATAAACAATCCTTCAGAAGCACCAGAAGACAAATTGAAAACTTACGCTATGTCTACGTCTCTCGCCGAAGAATTATCGTCTGTCGATTTGTCTAGTATAGAAAAGATCCTCGGCTATCATTTCAAGAAACCACTTCTACTCGTTGAAGCATTGACACACGCAAGCTACCTTGCGCCTAATGTTAGCTGCTACCAGAGATTAGAGTTTTTGGGGGACGCTGTCTTGGATATACTTGCCACATATTACGTCTACGAAAAGTACCCTGATGCTGATCAAGGAGTTATTCATGTCATAAAGAGTGCATGCGTAAACAATAACTTATTGAGTACAATCTGTGTAGAAAGAAGAATTTACAAACACATCCGACACTGTTCGGGCCAGTTATTGCAGATAATCGAAGACTTTAAGAACGCAGTAGAGAGAAAGAAGCCGACAGAGGATGCTCCGAAAGTCTTGGCAGATGTGATTGAAAGCTTGTTAGGAGCAGTATTTGCGGACGCAGGGTTTCAACTGCAGCCATGCAAACAGATTTTTGACAAGTGGTTTATACCAACTATCAATTCTTACGTATCAACAGAAATGCTGAAGACAGATTCTTCGATCAAATTAGCCAATTATTTTAAGCGCTTTGGTTGTACTTCTTATAATTACAGGTCAGTAACAGTTTCCATTTGGATTAACGTGTACTAAAAGAAAAATTGTTATAGAAATTACAGTACTCAAGAGACAGGCCCTGAAAGCCAAAGTTGTGTTGTGTTTTTGCACGGAAGTCCTTTGGCTAGTGGCACCTGCTGGAGCTTGAGGTCTGCCGGAAAAAAAGCTACTGATAACGCGTTGCAAAGATTAAGTGAAAATAAAAATCTTTTGCTCTCTGTCTGTGATTGCAAGGAATAAATAAATAAATAAATAAATAAATAAATAATAAAAAGGACTTTTTGCATGAATACTTCTAATTGGTTGACTAAATAACTCTATTTTGATTGGCCAGTTCTCTTAAAATTCAGACTCACCAAAACCACTTGCATTTCTTTCCATTTTTGACTTTTCATTTTTTTTTGCTTTTTCCTCCTTCTCCTTTTTTTCCCTTTATAATAACAACATGGGTAACGCCGTATCAAAAAAGAAGAAGAATAACAGACCTAGTGTTGTACGCACAGAAATACCAGAAAATGAAATATCAAATGCAACTGCAACTTCAGTTAACTCAATTCTTGTTAATTCTAGTATTCAACGAGGATCTCAACCTTCTTCCATTCCTAAAGCTCAAAATGCTTTCAAACAACAACCAGAATCACCTTTAAATAGTCCACATGCTGATAACCAGCTTACTTTTACTTCTCAAAATCAACTGACAGCTACTTCCATAAGGTCTATTGGATGGAATTTGGATATAGATGAATGCATAAATCGTTTATTAGAGGTAGGCAGCAAAAACAAAGTAACAAAATCGATTTGCTTTAGAAATTCGGAAATTGTTGCTATTTGCCGTGCTGCTCAAGAAGTATTCCTCAGTCAACCAGTAAAGTGTTTCATGACGTTTTTTTTTTTTTTTTTTTTTTCCGTTCATGTGTGTGACTAAAAATATCCTTTATATAGAGTCTAATAGAATTGAATCCACCAGTCAAAATTTTGGGTGATATTCATGGTCAATTTCATGATTTAATACGCCTATTTGAAATGGTAACGACATACAGAGTATTATAAGACAGGAAAATTAAAACTTTAATAGGGTGGATTTCCTCCTGATTCCAATTATTTATTCTTGGGTGACTATGTTGATCGTGGAAAACAAAGCTTAGAAACGATCTTGTTGTTGTTTTGTTACAAGATCAAATATCCAGAAAATTTCTTTATTTTAAGAGGAAATCATGAATGTGCAAACGTGACTAGAGTTTATGGATTTTACGATGAATGTAAACGGAGAACGAACACTAAAGTATGGAAGACTTTCATAGATGTTTTCAATACGCTACCCATTGCAGCTTTAGTGGCTGGTAAAATATTCTGTGTACATGGTGGTCTTAGTCCATCTTTACACTCTATGGATGACGTGCGTAATATCATGCGACCAACAGATGTGCCAGAATATGGATTATTGAATGACTTGCTCTGGTCTGATCCATCAGAAACTGTTGTAGAATGGGAGGACAATGAAAGAGGAGTTTCTTACTGCTTTGGTAAAAAGATCGTCAATGAATTTTTAGCTAAATACGACTTGGATCTAGTCTGCAGAGCTCATATGGTAAGTATACAAAATAAAAGACACCCTCTTTACTGACAATGGTTTTAATAAGGTTGTTGAAGATGGGTATCAATTTTTCAATGAGCGTACCTTGGTTACCGTGTTTAGTGCACCAAACTACTGTGGTGAGTTTGATAATTTTGGTGCAATTATGAGTATCAATGAAGAGCTACTATGCAGCTTCGAGCTATTGACACCAACAGAACATCCATCTGCAGCAAAAGTTCAAGAATCTTACCGAAAGAAAGGACGAAGACCAAGGTAACATTTATTGACTTTGTTCTTAACATATAAAAGTGCTAATATTATAATATAGTCCCCCTATGATTGATCCAGCAACTGTACCTGAAGCAGACGAAGAAGAATTACGTCCAACAGCGTAATGAAGATGTATTGATACTTCTTTGATGACGAGCAACAAAATATATACCTTACTTTTACTTGAATGTTTCTGTTTACATTTTATAATGCATAGTAAATCAAGCAAAAACTAATACTTAAACCGATCGTTATATGTTTTTTTAAAAAAAAAAAAATGGAAAAGGCATTAAATGTATCTCCACTTTCATTATTGTATATATTTGGCACGCATGTAGACAGCCTTATAAAAAGGTTCCTTTTATATTATGGCACTTCCTTTGTGAGTTATGTATAGACAACTTACATAAGAAAGCTAGAGTACTTGTATACACAATTTCCGGAATATTTTATTAGTACATATAAGAATAAAAAATAATATGGCTAATTATAAACATAATAGTAAGCTCCTAGAATGTTTCGTCTTGATTTGGACATTCTTCGGTTACGTGAAGATCGAAAACATCACAGTTAATACAGTAGCACTACAGGGAAAAAAAAAACTCAATTAGTGTTATTGTCTTTTGTTTGTCATCAGAACATACCGATTGCTTTAATTCACTATCTTCCTCTTGCTCCAAAGCTTTACAGCTAATCACGTCATGACCGTGTGCTTCACATATTTCGCAATACACGTCGTTGGTATAACAAGTAGTACGAGAAGCTGTTGTTCTGATAGTAGAAGTCTGATAATGTTCTAAGCTATTCTTTTCTTGTTCTTCTCTCAATTTAGATTCCAATAGTTGAACCTTCTGTCTTTCTGCATCTAGAGCAGTTTCAAGGTCTGTTTCCTTAAACACCCTGCTTTCTACTAAGCATTCCATCTCAAACAACTCTTTATTCAATCCATCCACTTTGTCTTGCTGCCTCTTTTCCAAGGCATAGTAACGTTGTTCTTCTCGTTCTAATTGTAGCCGCAAATGCTCAATTTCACGTCGACATTTACCAGTGGAACAGCTACCTGTTGTTGCATGGTCGTTAGCCTTTTCAATAGCCAAGAGTTCATCCATAAGCCTTAAACATTCACTCTCTGCCTGTCTTTGAGCTGCTTTTAACATTGCGTTTTCTTCTTCTAAAGCTTTGTATTTTTGTCTTTCCTCTTCCAGTTGTTGAGACTGTGTGATCAGTTGATTCCGCAAGAATAGTAACTCCTCAGGAGATGATGCATGGCTCGATCGCAGTTTTTTGTTTTCCTCTTTTAGTTGCTGCATCTCGATTTTCATCGATTCCACTCGCTCTCTTTCGTAATAGAGGTCAGCTGCAGCTATCTCTAATTGTGCCTCAAGAGTCCTTGATGTTGTATTTATTATCGGTTGCAAATGATAGGTTACATTGTTGGCCTGCTGTGTTACTTCTGAAGTTTGTAAGGGAAGACTAGGCTCTTTGTTGGTTTCATGATGATTGATGACGGAGTTATCATATGGTCCGGATGCAGCAGTAGATGCTATGACATTGTTTGCTACTACTCGGTGTTTCTGCGGTGGCTTTTCTTTATTTTCTATTACTGGTACGCTTTGATTGAGCTTGCTCATATGAATCACAGTCTTCTTTTTTATTTGTTTGTCTGTTGTGTCACTCACAGCTATGGGGCTATTGGGAGATGCAGATGAATGATGTTGGCGTAATAAAGCATGGACTGAAACTTTATTTGTTGCAGGAATTGTTTGCTGCTGATTTTTATGGTTTCTTCTATCGAGAGGCCGCGCTGAAGTTTTGGATATATTATGTGGACTGCTACGAGTTGACGTTGGCTGATAAACTGAAGTTACAAGACGCAATGACTTGCTTGTTTCAACTTTACTCGTTGAGGAAGTTTTGTTAGGTACAACCGGAGATGTGCGGGTGGAAGGGATAGTATGTAAAGAGGTAACAATCATTTAAAACAACAGCGATTAGTATAAATTTTCTGTAACCGGGATAAATAAAGAGAGAGAGAGAGAGAGAGAAAGAGAGAAGAAAAGAAAAGAATATATGTAAAAAAAAAAGGGGAGAAAAATAAACAAAAAAAAAAAAAAAAAAAAAAAAAAAAAAAAAAAAAAAAAAGGGCTCTGCCTCGATTAATGAACTTGCATACAGAAGAAAAATTGAATTATAAGAATGATAAAAAAAAAAAAAACAACAACAGACGGCCAAAGTAGTATATTACAACATCATCATATTTCTGTATATACGCATAGAATTCCTCTGTATTAATAACCGGGAATATAGTCACTTACAGTAGCCTTTAATTAACATTACAAATAATAGTGGCGTAAGTTACACTCTTAATTATTGATGTGAAAAGATCAGCAAATCTGTGTTATTCTGATAAGTCTTCAAGTTCGTGTAGATCAAGTTGTCTTGTATCACAATTATAGCGCCTACGTTTGATTGGAAACAATATAGTTAGCGTACGTCAATTTCACACATAAAACCGCGAGAAAAAAAAAGGGGAGAGGGGGCACTACTAGATGTGCCTTGAAACCACGAATTTCAATCAGTGCTACTTAAGACACTATATCTAAAGAAAACTTAAGCACAAATAATGAACATCTTCTCAACTAAATTTAAAGCTACCAACAGTATTTTATACGCCCGCGACAAGTCTTACTAACACTGTTTAAGGGATTCAAAAAGAAGGTGAAGCAATCAAAAGAGTTACTGTTATGTAAATGTAATTGTAAACAAAAAATGAATCACATATTTCTCAAGACAATCAAGTTGTCTACTGCAATGAAATTAAAGTTCAGTAGTACCGTATTTAGACATGTTCTGGTATGACAAAAAAAATCACCCTATAATTTATTTCTTTTCAACATGAGGGTCGTCCTTTACTATTAATACAGAACATTTTAGGTTGTGAGTTAAATAATCAGATACAGAGCCAATAAATTGTCTATCGATAAATAAATATATATATATATGAGTTTTCCATCTCCAAAATAACACAAACTAACAATACCTTTTAAAGAATCCTAAACCACGGCTACCAACAATAACTAAATCAACGTTATTTGCCTCTGCGAAATCCTTCAAAGTTTCGCCTGGCTCACCACTTAAAACTCTGGGGTTTATAGTGAACTATATACAATATAGTGTCAGCATAGCCTATCTTTTATAGATGATAATAACTTACTCCTTTCTTTTGAAACCAATTCACTACCACTTGTAAAGCCTTTTGTGTATCTTTTTCAATTTGATTTAAACGTTCTCTATAGTCTTCAGCCATCCAACCAGCGGGACCAATGGCCGATGATTCCAAGCCAAATGTACCTTCAACAGGTATCGCATCATCATTGACAATAATAGCTAAAGTAATATCATCCTCGGGAAATATAGCTCTTTTATGAACAATCCATTCCATAGCATGATTGGATGTTTCTGTGTGGTCATAACCAATTAATATTTTACGCTTAGAGTGAGTAACAGTTGACATTTATGTGATTAAAAAAAAAAAAAAGAAAGAAAAAAAAAAAAAAAAGGTGATTTTTCCCTTTTAAATCTGGGTTCAAATTTAATGAGTGGTTTAATTCATGCAAAAAAAAGACTCCACATAAGCCATTAAACACATGACCAGTTTGTTCATATAATGTATAAAATTCCATGTTTTTGCCAGGAATAAACCTTTGATAAAAAATTGTATCTCCTAGAAGGGCGTCAATCATACATTGTTGCAGTGATTGTCAAGGAAACGAATTGCTTCTTTGTTTCTGCTGGCAAGGACTATTCTTTAAAAATAAATGTATTTGGCCCACATACACCTATTCCCTTTCTCTGAGGATCAACTATATAGCTAGCTTTACAAAGTACTTTTGCCAATATAGAGAATAGACAAACATTTTGAAGCTGCTTCAGTAAAAAAGACTTTAATGTTATCTGCTTACTCTAGCAAGCTCAAGTCTAAATACTTTAGTATTTAGTATGGATATTGGTTTTATATAGCATATCGGTTAAGGTGTCGTCAGCAATAAACATCGAAGTAACGTCTCCCTCATTCTCATCAATTGACTTGACTGTATTTCTGTTTACAATGGTCAATCTTAACTGTCTTTTTGTATCTTTGCTAAGCTAATGAAGGGAATAAAACTTTTAGGGCAAAAAGATTACTTATTTCGGATGAAAAACGCTTAGGTTTTAGTGCTTGTGATTAGACGTAATTTCTTTTTTCACGAAACAGATAGTATGCCCAAGCAACGAAGTCCAATACACGCTTGCATTTAAATCTTTAAAATAGTCTAGAAATACGGAGCCGCTTTCTCCAAAAGATTGATAAACTTTTCATTATCACCAAAACATTGTACTTTTTCTTTTCTGCAACTTTCATCGAAATTTACTTTAGCAGTTTTAAGATTATCCTCTTTGCAAACTGATTTTGATTATTGGGAAACTCAACTTCAAATAAGTGGGCAAAATTCTCAAATATTCAGTAAATGGAGACGGAAAGTACAGTAATCCACGCTTAAAATATAAAACGCAGAAAAGTTCATGTATCCAGGCACTGTCGGCTTAATATTATGGCTTCTGATTGGTCTGTTGCAGAAAATTTAAGATTACCCCCAGGCACTGTTGAAAGATAATTGCTTGATTTTCGCTTTTCTGCCTATTGGAAATAAAGCCAAAAACTATAGAGACCACGTACAAAACTAGTAATAGAAAGTAAAGATTCAGGTTAATAAGAAGGAAAAAAGAACAATGTATAGCGTTTATAAATACATGCGTTTTTAAGGGCAAGTGACCTTCAGGTCTTTTAAACGCGCACAAACATTACTCAAAAAGGGAAATCCCATACAATTTAGTAAATTAACCTTTTTTTTTTTTTTTTTCTTTTTCTTCTTCACTCTTCATATTATAAAAATGCCAAAAGGGTTACCAAAGCTAGTGACAAATAACCTGAGTACGACTTCTCAACAAAAAGGGGGATCTGCAATGAGTTCACCAGTAACGCCATCGAATGGAGTTTCGAATCGCTTTCTTTTTGGCAGCAGTAATAATAATAACACAGACTCTAAATTAAAACTGAAGGGTGTATTGGATAAATTTAAAGGCAATTTTAATGGTAAAGTAGTAGCATCAATTATACAATAGTAGCTGCTAACGATTAAAATAGACTTCTTATCTAATAATAATAGTAATAATGATTTACCGGCAATGGATATTTCCACACCTTACAATACAGTTCATGTTACTCATGTTGGGTTCGATCCAAACACAGGCGAATTTACTGGTCTTCCAAAAGAGTGGCAAATATTACTTACACAAAGTGGTATCACAAGACAAGAGCAAGAAAAGAATCCTCAAGTACACAAACTTATATATAATGATAAACAAACAAACAAACAAACCAAATTGTAATAGGCTGTTATCCATGCTATTGAATTCTTTCAAGATCAACAAACAATGGATGATGTCGTTTGGAATAAAATACCAAAAACTAAACCAGGATCAACTGAAAGTCTAAAGAGCAAGACTTTAAAGCGCTTCTCTTCTTTAAGAATTACAAAATCAAAAGATAGCAATCATGAACAAGTACCAAAAAAAAAAAAAAAAAAAAAAAAAAAAAAAAAAAAAAAAAAAAAAAAAAAAAAAAAAAAAAAAGAGAAATGCGCTTTATTTATATATAAATTTATATGTTAGTCTTCCGGGAATAATAACAGAGTAACACCAGTTACTACTTCAACAAATGCAGAAGCAAAGAAGCAAGCCTTATTGGAAAAACAAAAGATAATTGATGGTATATGAGCCTTTTTATCTATGTTTACTGATTACTTATACCCTTTTATGGTAGAGTTCGTAGATGACGTTTATTCACTTAGCTCTCAATCAACTGCTTCTCTCACATACGAATACACTGACTTGGACAGTAAATTACCTGAACTCACTCGAACAAAAGAAGAACAATCCTCTTCTGCAGTAATAGGTCCACCAGGAACTGTCAAATCAAGACCAAAAAAGAATAATAGTACTTCGATGAGTAATCAAGAGCTTATATCAAAATTACAAGAATTATGCCTTTTGTCAGATCCTCATTTAATATACTCTAACATGGTCAAAATTGGTCAAGGGTAAGAGATACATAAATAGATAAAAGGAGTGCAGATCTTATCTTGATGTATTAGTGCTTCTGGTGGTGTCTTTATTGCTCATCAGAAAGGCAGCAATAAGCCTGTAGCTATTAAACAAATGAACTTGGAAAAACAACCCAAGACCGAGTTAATCATTAACGAAATCGTAGTATTGAAAAGCTCTCAGCATAAAAATATTGTCAATTTTATAGAATCATACCTTTGGAAAGGAGACCTTTGGGTAGTTATGGAGTACATGGAAGGTGGAAGCCTAACAGATGTAGTGACATACAATATGATTATGGAAGGCCAAATTGCTGCTATGTGTAAAGAGATTTTAGAAGGTCTAAAACACTTACATGCGAACGGTGTCATTCATAGAGATATTAAGAGTGACAATATCTTACTTAGTATGGAAGGTGATATTAAATTGAGTAAGTATAACAGTGTACATGTAAATTACTGCAATATTCACTAAATACATGTTAAACAAAGCTGATTTTGGATTCTGTGCACAATTACATGAAACACAATCAAAGCGTACTACTTTAGTTGGAACACCTTACTGGGTAAACAACCTTTGAATTTATAAAGAGAATTTACGAGTAACACATTCTATCTTCATTAGATGGCACCAGAGATTGTAACAAGAAAGGAATACGACCAAAAAGTAGATATTTGGTCATTAGGAATTTTAGCAATAGAAATGATTGAAGGGGAACCGCCTTATTTAAATGAGAATCCTTTACGTGCACTCTATTTAATTGCTAACAATGGAACACCTGACATACAAAACCCAGAATCCCTAAGTGACATTTTTAAAGACTTTCTGTTTCTATGCTTACAAGTGAATCCTGCCTTCAGACCTACTGCAGCAGATTTACTAAAACATCCATTCCTAAGAAAGGCAGATCCACTATATACACTCACTCCCTTAATTAAAGCAGCCAAGGATACCATTCATCAACAACAGTAACTTTGCTTACATATATCATTATTGGACCTTGTTAATAAACTGGTCGATGATAATTCATTGATTCCGAGATTTGTTTTTTTTTTCTGGTTTAGTATATTTCAATGTAAACTATTCAAATCAATACACTCTGCAATATGACTTCGATAAGGGTTTTATCTCTAAAGTGTATACATCCGGCTCACATCCTTTCCTCGGCAATACCAAGATCGCCCATCACAAAGAATTCGGTAAAAATTGCGTTCGATAATAGGATTCGGGATAACCGTTATATTAATTAACTAACCTTATGAGCCGTTTATTATAAACACTATTTTCGATCAGACGGTTCTTCTCTCTTTTACTTACTTATCCTCAATTCTTAATCTTACATGGAAGAAAAACAGACTCAGGTAATTAACTTTTTAGACATAAAGTGAACTTGTTTCTAATAGTTGACTTGAAGCTAAACATAGAGGAAAAGAAAAAAAAGACGTCTGTTCCAATTTGGCGACTCTTTCAATTTGCGTCTCGGAAAGACCTCTTACTGATACTCATTGCTAGCATCAGTTCCTGTGCAGCAGGTGCAATTCAACCAATCTCTATTCTATTTTTTGGTAACATTCTAAAAAAGCTAGGCGATGCTATCATGGAAAACAAGGATATAGTAGAACACACACGACCTATTATTCTCTTTTATATCTATTTAGGCGCAGGCGTAATGACATCTGCTTACATTTCAAATTGTTTCTGGGTCCTCACAGGCGAAAACCAAGTACGCAGAATCCGTCAAGCATACGTGCATTCAATTTTAGGTCAAGACATGAGTTGGTTTGATAAAGCAGAAGAAGGATCACTGACGACACGACTTGCATCCGATATCCAGCTCATTCAAGACGGCATCTCTGAGAAGTTTGGCCAATTCTTAATGTGCTTTTCCCAATTCATTGCAGGTTGCTGTGTAGCTTTTAATAAAGGGTGGCGTCTGTCGCTTGTCATGATGGCCGTCACACCTGCACTTGCATGCACAGGTGGTATCATGGGCATTCTTGTCAACAAATACACAATGGAAACACAAGATGCTTATGCTGATGCTGGTTCTATTGCAGAACAAGTCTTTGCTGGCATCCGTACCGTCTACGCCTTCTCCCTCCAAAGTCGATTCGCTGCTCTCTACGACAACAAACTCAACAACGCGATGCGCGCCGGGATCAAACGTGGCATAATTCTCGGAATCGGACTCGGCGTCTTTATGTTTTGTCTGTTTGCCATCTATGGTCTCTCGTTTTGGTACGGCTCAGGCCTAGTTCATGATCATATCATGGACGGCTCGACAGTCTTGATTGTTTTCTTATCCATGATGATGGGTGAATTTTCCCTTTTACAAGTACCTACCAATCTCGCTGCAGTTTCCTCGGCAACAGCTGCAGCTTACAAGATTTTCGAAACCATTCATCGCGTACCTGAAATCGATAGTCATTCCACTGCAGGAATGACTCCTGGGTCTGTAAGAGGTGATTTGGAATTTAAGCATGTTCAGTTCAAGTACCCAACACGACCTGATACAATCATTTTAAAGGATCTCTCTCTCAAAGTCAATGCAGGTATGACTGTGGCGTTTGTAGGGCCCTCTGGATCGGGGAAATCAACCAGTGTTCAATTGCTGCAGCGGTTTTATGATCCCATTGCGGGCGAAGTCACTTTGGACGGCAATAACCTGAAGCAGCTGAACGTCAAATGGCTACGTCAACAAATTGGTGTCGTAAGTCAAGAACCAGTACTATTTAATACAACCATTCGCCAAAACCTCATGATGGGTAGCTCTAACCCACATATTTCCTTTGAAGAAATTGTAGATGCATGCAAAAAAGCAAATTGTCACACTTTTATTAAACAGCTACCTCAGGGTTATGATACATTGGTAGGGGAGCATGGTGGTATGTTATCAGGTGGTCAGAAACAACGTATTGCTATTGCAAGAGCGATTCTAAAAAATCCCGCAATCCTATTGCTAGATGAGGTAACAATCATAAAAGTCATATAGGATTAAATAATAATGAATATATAAAAGGCTACATCTGCACTGGATACTCAATCCGAACGGTTGGTGCAGAAAGCATTGGAACAAGCTTCTGCAAACAGAACCACTATAGTCGTCGCACATCGTCTATCCACAGTTAGAAATGCAGACTTAATTGTCGTCATGGACCAAGGAAACTTGATTGAACAAGGAACACACTCAGAACTTATAGCAAGAGGTGGAGTTTACGCAGAGCTCGTTAAAAAGCAGGAAATTCAGACATCCAATAACACTATCAACAAAAATCGACTCACACAACAAGAGCAAGACGCCTATGATGAAATACTGCTCCGCAAAGAAGCTGTAGAGGTGAATAGGAAGAGCTGTATTGAGCTAGAACGTGCATCACAGCCTTTAGAACCTGTCAACAGAAAAAGTAAAATGTCCATTATCGATGTTATTGAAGAGAAGGTGATTGGGGAAAAGATAGAAAAACCCGTTCAAACAGTAACTTTGAAATCGCCTGTTTTGACTGTCGCCAAACAGATGAGGCCACAATGGGGCTGGCTCTTTTTGGGTTGCTGTGGAGCAGCACTTGCAGGCATTGTATTTCCTCTCTATGCTCTCTTTTTCTCCAAAGTCATTGTCCTTCTGAACGAAAACGACGACAAAACCTATTCTGCTTTTGAAGGCCCTAACCTTTATGCGTTTCTCTTTGTCGTCTTGGGCATCTTCGCCTTCCTTGGTTTCGCATTGCAAGTCGTCTCTTTTGAAATTGCTGGCTCCCACTACACTCGGAAACTGCGTAGTCTTTTATTCAAAGCTATGCTAAAGCAGGAAATCGGGTTTTATGACCTGGACGAAAACAGCGTTGGCTCTCTCACAACTAAGCTTGCCGTCGATGCCAAAAACGTCAATGAAATGATCACGCGATCATGGGGTGAAATCATTCAAATCCTCTTTACAGGTGCAATTGGTCTCACTATTGCCTTTATGTATACTTGGAAACTGACTTTAGTTATTCTCACCATTTCCCCACTGATCATTGGTGCCACGGGTTGGAATTCTAAGGTCCAAGAAGGGTTCGAGACAAGCACAAAAAAGGCTAACGAGCAGTCCTTTGAAGTTGCCACAGAAGCCATTAAACAGATTCGCACCGTTACTGCTTTCAACAAACAGCAGTATTTCGAAACAGAATATTATAAAGCGACGGAGAGACCTCACAAGTTGGCTCAACGTAAAGCCATCACCTCCTCCATTGGTTTCGCTCTCTTGCAAGGCACGAGTTTCTTTATGAACGCCATTGGGTTTTATGCTGGTGCGAAATTCATTTCTCAGGGCGAACTCAAGCTCGACAACATGGTTGTCGCCATGATTTCCATCATGATTATGGCCGACGGTGTAGGAAGAAGTTCCGTATTTGTCTCTCTTTTCGCCAAAGCCAAAGTAGCCGCTGACACCACATTCGCCATCATTCAACGTCAGCCCACGATTGACCCGGAACTAGAGGGCATTGAACCCGATGAGATGGATGGTTCCATTGCCTTTAACGATATTGCGTTTCGATACCCTGCAAGACCCAACATCCCCATTTTCGACGGCGAATTCAATCTCAAAGGAAAAGCAGGACAAACCATTGCTCTTGTGGGGCCCTCAGGGTGCGGTAAATCCACCACCATCGGTATGCTTCAGCGTTGGTACGATCCTTTACGAGGTACCGTTCGACTCGATAATCACAACGTCAAATCGTTTTCTTTACATAATCTCAGAAGTCACATGGCACTTGTTGGACAAGAACCAGTCTTGTTTGATGTCTCTATTGAAGAAAACATCCGGTTTGGCGTTATGGACGAGTCTTCAGTGACAGAGGAACAAGTGCATGAAGCGTGTAAGGCGGCGAACATTCATAAATTCATTATCGGTCTACCGGATGGATACAAGACGAGAGTAGGGGATAAAGGGTCACAGTTATCAGGTGGTCAAAAGCAACGTATTGCTATTGCACGAGCACTTATCCGAAAGCCCAAGGTGCTGTTGTTGGATGAAGCCACGTCTGCTCTGGACAGTGAAAGTGAGAAATTGGTGCAAAAGGCATTGGATAATATCATAGAGGAAGGAGGACGTACAACCATCACTATAGCCCATCGATTGTCAACTATTACAAACGCTGATTTGATTTGCGTCATTAAAGGTGGTCGTGTCATTGAACAAGGAAGCCATTGGGACTTGTTGAAATTAAATGGTGTTTATAAAGAACTTGTCCAACAACAATCACTTGAAAATTAAAAACCCCCTAATAAATATAGATTTTTTTTTTTTTTCTTTCTTTCTTGGAACTCTACTAATGAGTCATTTTCAAGTAACAGACTTTAATGAACCCTATTCTTCTGTATCATTTCAACATAAACAACCTACTTCACCGTATCCATATAGCAACAACAACAACGATATATTTCCAAACAAAGTTCAAATTTCAAGATGGTTAAGAACTCATCGTAAAACCATCTTGCTTTTAACAAGCTTCATTATGTTTATTTTGTATTTACTTCGAGATTCTATATTCACATACTTGTATTTTGTTAAAATCAAAATGGACAATACCATGTTTGATCGCGGTTATGTCAGTTGTGGATCGCTTCGAAAAGACCCAATGCTATTTATCCAGGACACACATCACGTTCAAGTCGTTTGGGAAATGAACTGTGGAATGAAAACAAAAGAAATGACACTGAATTATTGGTCAGAAGATAACATTATTCATACAGTCGGGCCAATCGAACCCACCGTCCTCGATCCATACCATACAGTCTACAAAGCCACCATTGGACCACTCGATCATAAACGAATCACTTACGCTATCTATTCGCAAATTAGTAACAAAAAAAAGAAGCAGATCACAAAATACACATTCGATTGGTTTTCAGAGATAGACAATGAGCCGATACGTATTGCAGCTATGGCAGATAATCAATTTGGCATGTTGACTTTTTCATCCCTATTACGACAAATCAAAAAATTTCCAAAACGCAAACAACCCCATTTTCTTTTACATGCAGGAGACGCCGTGCAGAACTATCCATCACTGCGACAATGGCAGACAGATTTCGCTGCTCCCTTGGCGATACACGGACTAAGCCAGCGTCTTCCCATGATCTATGCTCATGGGAACCACGATTTTGATGCCGTGGGGGAATACACATATACACGCAGTAATTACCCTTGGTTTGCCTTCTCCATGGCAAAGGGTGCCGTGCGCTTTATTGTCTTGGATAGCAACGTCGATTGGGAATCACAGGATGCCTGGCTAAGAGATGAAATCAAGACATCCGCGTTCCAGGAGGCTCAGTTTCGTATCGTCGTCGTACATGTACCACCCTTCTTGGAATATTGGGATCCTGAAGCTTGGTTTCAATTGAGACAGAGTGAATGGGGAGCATTTATAAAAGATCGTTATGTGCCGTTATTTGAAGAGGGGGGAGTGGATCTTGTGATATCGGGTCATCAACATAACTATGAACGAGGAGAACGAAATGGTATTCACTATGCGATTATTGGTGGTGCTGGAGGAGATATTGATTTTGATCAGGTCAAAGATTGGGGCATGTATGAAGCCAAGTTGCTTGATTTTCATTTTGTCATGATTGAAATAACACCTCCCATGCCTGGAGAAGACGATAATGCATGGACATTGCAATGGGACACTTTTGACATTAAAGGAAGAAATGTAGATTCTGTATTGATTACCTCTCATGAAAAAACATTACGTCAAATAAACATGTAAATAAAATGCCAGATTTTTTTTTTTTTTTTTTGTTGTGTGCCAATTTTTTTCTTTTTTTTCATTACAGTTTTTTAGAGATGGATAATTCGCTTCAACTTCAACTTCAACTAGATCCCAACACATACCACGAACTTGAAGCACTTCGAGGAAAACTGTGGTCACTTCAAGAAACATTCTCTACACATCTCACCTACCTTAAAGAGCCAAAATATCCATTTACATGGCCTGATCTTCTCAATAAATTCAACATGTTAACAGCTAAATTCGCCTCACTATCTGAAGATTTTTACAATTTTACAGAGACAGGCAGCAATGCAACACTTCCCAAGCTTATGGTTCACCCTTATATACCCACTACTACCGAACAGGAAACGAATATTCTCAGTGTCCTTTTACGAACAAAACTCATTCCTGAACTAGAGAAACTCGAAGCAGAGACACAAGCAACTATTGCGCGTGAATTATTAGCAGATCCCGTCCATAGTAACGCCAATGGTAATACTACTACAAATATGATGGATGAACAATTGATTCAATCACAATTGTCCCAGTGGAATCAATTACTGGAACGACACGACCGATTGGCAGTAGACGCTACGAATTTCGTGTCAGAACTAGCAAACGATCATCGATCAAATTTCTTGTTACGTTATGAAGATCAAATAGACGAAGAGGATGAAGAAATGGAGGAAGAAGAGAAGGAATGGGAGAAAATGAAGTTTCCGTCAGAGGAAATTTGGAAAAAGTGGAAACTAGAGTGTTTAATGAATTATTACAGCAGTGGTAAAAACGAACTGGTTGGAAGTGATATTAAAAAACTAGCAGGGAAAAAATAAAAATCCAGTCTTTCTCATATTCTTACTATGGCAATATTTGTTGGATTTGAGGCTAGCTCATATAGTATTCTATCTAATAATTATGGCCTAAAGCTACAATCGAACCTTATATAACTATAATCAAATAGAATTAAGGATAAATATGTACAAGGGAAAGCACTGCTATTAATGTATTCTACTAGATTATATGAGCTATGTTCTATTCGTAATACAATGTGTAAAAGAGGGTAAACACAAATCCATCTAAAATTGTGTGACTCGGCAAAGACGTCGTTCGATTTGTGTTGGGAAAGGCTGAACCTTTGGTATCTTTTACAGCAACATACAAACCCTCTTTATTTGAGAGAAAATGTTCGTTCTTTTTCAGTAGATTGAAGCCATAAACCTTCTTCAAAGCTTCAATGCCACTTGCAAACTTTTGTGGTATGTCTAATATAAAACGCCTTCAATACCACTCAATAAAAGTTTATTAGTTTTAACTTGGATAAATGATGTTATATTCGCATTTACTAAAATTCTGTCAACTTTTTTAAGCTGTTGTTTTGTTCTACTATCAAACGTTTTAAACTCCTTCTTGTATAAAGCTTTTCTTTCCTTCTTATTTAGGTGATTCATGTTCTTCAGGTACAGTACTTCTGTTCTGTCCTCAGAATTGGTATCATTTGCCAAACTAGTTTCTACATCTTTATAACCTTACTCTAATATCTAATAAAAACTCTTCGCTGCTTTTGAATATGATGTCTTTACTCTGCAATATTGTTGTTAATGATCATGTGCACAGGCCCCGAATTAATCACATTAAACGTCTTGATCGCTTTTGTTACAGCTTTGACTGGATTTTGTTCCTATTGCATTTTGAGCTCCAAAATTCGACTAAGAATTGGTGCACGTCAAATCCGCACGTCAATATGTAGAGTAAAGTTCCGCGCACCAAGCTTCTCAATAGAGTTCGCATAAAATATATAACTACAATAAGAGTAAAAAGAAAAAGAATAACTATAGAAGCTGTTCCTATTTATAAATAATAAAGAAAAGGTTGTCAAATTGTGGTCTTTGTTATGTTGCTTAATTCTATGACGGTTGCTTCGCTATGATGAAAAAGAGGGCTCATTGTCTCGAGAACAACCAGACATACAAAGGAAGCATTTATTGTCAACATAGATTTTAACGTGTGTATTTAACAAAATCCGCCTACTGTTGTGCAAACTTATTAACTTGCGCAGGTTCTCGTTTCATTGCGCCCATATCTAATGTGGGACTGATGAACATTCAAGTCCTTTTTAAACGAGAGGGGGTCTATTGTTGTATTCAGTATCTGGTCACAAACCTTATTGAGCTGATAACTGTGATAGCCTGGTGTTCTTTCTTTTTCTGGAAGGATGTTGCAACTAATTTAGATACATCTTCCCTAAAGTCATATAATATTCATAAAACAAGTAAACGCACGATTATTTAAGCTGAAGAGACCTGTCCACAGCTTGGAAGGTATTATTATAATAATTGTTATTATTTTTTTTTTTTTTTAAAGTACTAACTAGATAATTAAAGAAATAAATGTATACGAATATATATATATATATATATAAGGGCAGTTTATAAGGCAAAGAACTGTTCACCTATTTTTTCATTATGACCGCCTCTACCGAAAAACCTCATACGAGTATCATAGATCCAGTCATTCCACTCTCTCCATAAGGAACGTTTAGCAAACGTGACAAACAGCCATATACCAATCATGCTAACTAGTGTTTCGGCCACAATAATAAGAGGGAAGGGAGGTAAATGTTTACTGATCGAATCTGCACATGTATTCTGACTGTTTCCTGGTGTCAACATACATGCTAACCAATCCAATGTTAAACTCGTATTATCTTTCAATTCTGTTAACTTTTTGATTTGCGTCATATAAAACAACTATAACTAAGAGTTAAATAAGAAGATTCTCTTTCAAATGATTTTTTTTTCTTTACCCAGTAGAATAGGACAGTAACAATAGCAATAATAGCAAGCAACAAAGCTCTCCATTGAATCTTAACAGCAACAATCACATGTTTACGACTCACACCAGGTGCACGTTCAGACATGGTGTTTGTCGATAATGATTGTGTCATGTCTGACTCCACACCTTCACGCACAGCAATCTTTGCAATGTAGATAAATGTCGCCATATGGATCAAGAAACTAGGAATAACAACGGCTGCTAAGGGATAAAAAAAGAGGGAAAAGATGTAATCCATGGATACCAAACAGAGATTGGCGAATTCAAACTTGATCGCGTGAAGTCCAATAGCAATGGCCATAATAGCCGTTGGTACACCCCAACAAATGACGTTCAAGAGGACGTACTTGTTCGTGAAGAATTTAGAGTTCCATACGGTGTGTAAGTGGAGGTTCAAGATAAGAGCAGCACACCAGAAACAAGTGGCAAAGGAGCCAAAAATTAGGATGGCTCCCTGTGCGGCACAGAGTGTGTTGTTGCCAATAGCAGCAGCAGAAATATTGTTCGACGCGCATTGGAGTCGTTTGGGGTTACCGACAGAAAAAAAGACAACCATACAGAATAAAAAGATGGAGATAGACATGTTCAAAATCAATAATGAAGGGTGTCTGTATTAGATGTTAGTATATATTATCAAGTGGTTTCAAAGATGAGCAGTTACCTTCTCTTGTCTGGTAAAATCAAGTAACTAACAACCAATATAAAAGAAAGTACAGCAGATACAAATCGAATGACATTTGTAGCCGTGAACCCTTTTTCTGCCCAGTGTTCTTTATAAAACTATATATATTCAAAATATATATTAGTAAAAAAAAAAAAAAAAAAAAAATATTAAAAAAAAAAAAAAAAAAAAAAAAAAAAGTGTCTGTATTCGTTATTTATGCAGCGTACATAGTTTTGTGCTGGGCATGGAATACAACAACCAAATTGACAATAATCTTTATCAATGGTTGCATTGGACCCCTGTACAGCTAATGGATCTTTTAGAAAAGGGGAAGGACATTCAACTGACACATAACCAGTTGGAATTGCCGAAAGATTCAGATAGCCATTTTTGATTTGATCCTCTGTTACTGAATTATTATTAGTTATACATACAATAGAAATCATAGAATAGACTCACATTTTGTCGGAATGTTATTACAATAATTATCTGGCTGAAGTGGGATACCAGCAATGGTGGCTTCTTTAGCACAATCAGGCAAAAGTGAAGAATAACCTGTCATTTTGAATAGTGTTGTACATGCTGTATTCACTGCTTCACACGCTGAGGTACATGCTGAGTAAACATTTACAGCTAATAAATGTTGAATTAACATTATGATTTTCATAAGTGCAAAATGGACATACTGTTGGATGTAGTGTTTGTTACACATTTAGGATATGCCTTTGAACATTCATATCGAGCTAGTGTATCGAAACAAACAGGGCTAATTGGCGCTAATAACGTGCTAAGGTTTGCTAATTGTTGTAATTTCGATTCCAAGAGTTGAACTGTCACTCCTGCAGGAAGATAAGTACTGTAATCCACATATTTCTAATCAAAATATATTAGATTGAATCCATGTAGTAACTGTGTTTTATTTTACAGAGCAAGTTGCATTTGTTGGATATAAAGTACAAGCTCCAGAAGTTGCTGCTAATATGTTGAGATAACAATCAGTAAAGTGTCACAATAAAATTCTTATGTAATTATTTGTGCAAGAAGTTGTACCTTGTTGTGCATAAACTACAGTTGCAAACACAGATACACATTGAATTAATTTTTTAATGAGCATGAATCTATCAATTTATATAAGCTCCCTTTATTTTTATTTTTATTTTTTTGTGAAGGACACTTGTCAAATGAAAAAAAGAAAAGGAAGGTAAAAGAAAAAATGGTATTTTGAGGGAAAGAAAAAGAAAGGGAACATATGCCGTTCTCAAGAAGAAGAAAAAAAAAAAAAATTTGATTGTGTAACGGCAAATCATCAATGATATTCTTATATTTCTGTAGCAGTAGCTTCTGTAACAGCAGCCTCAGCAGCACGGATTTGAAGATCTTCGGACACAATATTTACTCCAATAGCAGCCTCAGCAGCAGCTTGTCTATATCCCCAATAAGAACCAACAGCACCTTTCATTTTATCAAAGAGCAAAGGCTTTGTTGAAAGATGGTAACTTTCTATATCTTGATGAAACCTAAGTTATAAATAATAAGTACACTTTCTATAAAAAGCCGCCCCATTCATTTAAGTCGAGGTATCACCAAGTAAATAAACTTTACTGTGCACAATCAAAATCCCACGTAGACCTCCATTTTGCTTTTTCACAAAGCTCTTGAGTCCATGGTTCACCATAAGTAATAGGTATAAAACAGCGATAAACATAAACCACAGACATAATTACCACTGCAGCAGCAGCAAGTCGCTTTTGATTTACAAGTCGTACAGTGATTAAATCAAAGCCTACACTGAACAGCAATATAGAATAGTACAATGCTGGCATATAGTGGTGCAAAAATAATTGTCTACCCATCAGGAAAAAGGGAAAATAATGGAAAAACCACCCAACTAGGAAAAAACCAGCTGATTCGTCGTAAAACTTTCTTAATTCTTTTGTGTGTCAATAAGATAAATTCCAATATATAAAAAAAGTCAACTTACCTCCAAAATCTTTCTTGATACCTCGTTTTTCTAAAATCAAAAAAGCGGCCTTGAGAAATACACATACTAAAACTGACGTAGTTGCTGCCCAGTAAATGAGAGGATTGCCTAATAAATATAAATGCAGCTTGTCTTTTGACCAATAATTAATGCCCCGACGAAGCAAGGGCCATGATTCTGGCCTTGAATCATAAGGATGTGAAGAAATCAAACCCTTATTTGTGTCCCACATTACTTTGTTCAATTCGAGGAATTTATCGAGAAAACCCAATTTCTTGTAAGATACTCGAGGTGCGTCCTCAGGCACTATGTATTATCAATGTCTAAGCTCCATTCTTATCCTATCCAACTTACATAATTTATTCTCTGTGGACTCGATATACCAAACTGTCTTTTCAACTTTTCCATTTTTAATACACGTGACTTCTTGTTGATCGAAACCCCATTCAGGTAATTTAACATTATGTGAGAATAAAGAACACTGAGACATAACATGAACCAATGCAAACTTTGTGTGAATTGTACGGAGCCTTTGAAACGATTCTGGATCGTCTTTTTCACCTTGAATAATCTCTACTCTCCATTGATCGTTCACATCTCCAGTAAAATTGTCAAATCCATAAGCACTAGAAGCTCCGATGTTATTTATCTAGTACCCTTGCCCTGGTATATTTATCTTACCTGACTTCATTATGATAATCCAAGTCTGTCATTGGTGGTCTAATTTCGTGTGAATGCAAGCGCATGTTTGAGTCTGAATGTTTAAGGGTAACAATATCGCCGTGCTTTACATATTCTATTTCTGTAGGATTTTCATCATTTAACTTGTAAAATGTCCACCAATTGTTATCATCGCGATGAGGGTATAGTGTTACTTGTTGTTCTATTGTATACTAGTCAGTGTCCTTCTAATTTGCTTCTAGTTTAACATACGTTTACTGCCACCAGGATAATAATGAGGATGTGAATGCAGATAACCACCCTTAGTAGCAACATGTCTGATAAATACGCGTGATCCATAGGCAATATCTTCCAAAAAAAGAACCACTTAATTTTTAATTTACATTGTTTGTTTCACACAACTTTTACCTATAGGTGCATTAATGTCAGTGTGACCATCTAGCGTTTGCTGGAATTCAGGTGACATGAATCCATCTCCTTCCCCACTATTGGGTAACGAGTGAAAATGGATTTGAAACATAAGCATATAAACAAGAATAGGCACTGAAATCAATGCTGTAGCACGAGCACCAAAATGTCTAATAAACACCGTCTACGTTACAATCAAGTTAATACCAATGACTAAGAAAGAACATTTCTCTTTACAGTTCGAATACGCGTGTTTCCCCATATTTCCCATAATCCTTTAATAGTCGATACACCAATAGTAGCAATTGTGAACAAACCGACCAATTTGCAACTAACTGTCAATCCTAATCCTACACCTGTCAAAAATAGCCAAAAATACCACCAGAATTGAAATGGTCTATGATCATGTTAAAATCCTTCTTAATCCTAGTTGATCTACTTTACTTGTTCTTTTGATTATGGAACTTGACCCAAGATAAAGTAGTTGCTGCAGTGAACAAAAGAAGCAACGGATCCAATAAAATCAATCTATTATTTGCAATCATACCATTCTCTTTTATATAACCATCAATAACGACGTTCTTCCTAATGTGTATCTATTTTACCATAACAAACCATAAATGCAGCAATTAAAGCAGCAGCCACTGAATGACCAGCACTACGGATGGTAAGGTAGGCAATTGGAACTACGAGTAAACCTGCTAATCCACAAAATAAACGCATTGCAACATAAGGTACATGTTCCTCAAGGTAATCTCTGTGTATATATGATAAGTTTCTCTTTTCCACCTTTACCTCTATACGCACTTACTTTCCAATATCTTTAAAATCAAACCCATCCAATCCAGCTAATTTTCCAACAAGGGCAATCAACATCTTTGCTAACTATCCCAAAATAATGTATGAGACCACTATGATATGGTTCTTCCTTTTTAGGGGGACTTACGGGTGGATGGACATCCATGAAAAATCTCGTTTTAATATATTTTGTTGCAAACCCGCCAAAATGAACTTCATCAAACCTACAAAACTCTATTAGTTCAACTTCTCCCCTAAAAAAAACACGTCCCTTACACGACAGAAGAAGGTTGAGATATCTTGTATAAACGTATATAACTCGCCCATAATGTCAATACGAACGCAATGACAAAATCTCTTTTATGTGACTTGTCTTCTTTCTTTGTTTGAATGTTAAGCGATGGCACTTTTTCTTCATCATTAACCAATCTATTAAAGCCGTGATTTCTTTTTCGAATCCCCTCTGTTCCAATACTAGGCACTTGATTGGATTGTATTCTTACAGAACCAACAAAGTTATCAAGCGTCATTCAATTAAAAAATACTTGGAAAAAAAAAAAAAGAAAAATAATAAACACGAACAACTTTTTTCATTTACCCTAAAAATGGTAATTATGCGTATCGAAGGAATGTGATAATTGACAACATTTTAAAGCGGAACCATCAGTTTGCTTATGTAAATGTGGTCAATTTATTTTTTCACACGCTAAAAGAGTTTTTTTTTAAAAAAAGGGACCCCTCTTTCAAAAAAAGGGTCTTTCTTTCTTTTACATGTTAAAGTGGGGTATTCTTGGTACTGGCAACATTGCCCATACATTTGCTAAAGCACTTCAAGTGTCCAAAAAAGGAAAGCTTGTTGCTGTGGGTAGTCGCTCTTCTACTACAGCACAAGCCTTTGCTCAGGAATTCGATATCGAGCATTCTTTCTCTAGTTATGACGACTTGCTCTCTTTTGATAAGGTGGATATTGTTTATATCTCTACACCTCACCCCCAACATTTTGAGTTGGCAACAGCGGCTGCTAAGGCAGGTAAACACATGCTTATTGAAAAACCCATGGCTATGAATGAGAAACAGGTCACTGCCATTCTTGAATTGGCCAAACAATATAATGTCTTTGTAATGGAAGCCTACATGTACCGTTGTCATCCACAGACATTGAAAGTAGTAGAAATGATTGCCAAGGGTGATATTGGTCAAGTGAAGCATGTGAAAGCTCAGTTTTCGTTTGATGGAAGACCTCTTGGTCCATCCTCCAGATTGTGGAGAAACGAACTTGGTGGTGGTGCTATCATGGACATTGGTGGATGTAAAGTTTATTTTTCATTTTATATAGAGCGCTTTTCTAAACACTCTATGTAGATCCCTTGTCTTTTGCTCGTTTAGTGGCTAACAAGAATAGTGTCGTCCAATTAAAGGCAACTGGCTCTATCCAACCTGATACGCAAGTCGATGAATGGTCAAGTGCTTCTCTTGAGTTTGAAAACCATATCACTGCACAATTATTTACAGGCATCTTTGCTGATACAGATTCTAGTGTAGAGGTCCTGGGAAGTGAAGGATTTTTAAAAGTAGTTAATCTTTGGAGGCCTGATTTGACTCAGTTGGGCCCTGTACAAATTGAATATACAAAGTATGGTAATCCAACAGAAATTATTCCTATTGAATTAGAAGAAACAAACTTGTTCGTTTATGAAGCGGACGCTGTGGCTGATGCTATTTCTGAAGGTCAACTTGAATGCAAATACATGAACTGGCAAGATACTTTAGAACAAGTACGTGCCATGGATAAATGGAGACAAGAAATTGGTTTAAAATATAAAGAAGACAATGAATAAATTGTAATTTATTGTAATTCCTTTCTAAGTTTATGCTACACGTTTACCAAATTCCTCGCTATGATAAAAGTTAGAATATTATCCAATATCCATAAATAATTACTTACTTGTATTCACGCCAGATAACAGGAGCAGATGTACAAGGAATGAGACCTACTTCAGTAACCACCAATGTAATATATTTAGAAGGAGTGACATCATATAAAAGATTGAGCAGTCTTAAATCGGGTTGGTCTCTCCAAGTAGATAAGACAGCAGTGTCATCAGCCTTATTATGAACAAGTTGCGTTGTGATGGTTGCCTTGGTATTCGCTAATTCATCAGGGTTTCCTAGCTCGTTTAAGACGAACGAATCTACTTGAGTACGGTTGACAAATTTATAGGTCTCACAGCAAATCATGACAGGAATTTGTTTATCACTGGCAGCCATAGCAACCATTGAGCTACCAATACGCGAATAAACAGCACCGTTATTTAAAAGAGCATGAGCACCCATAATCACTTTTGTCACTGATTTGAGAGCCACATAAACACTCGACAGTAAGTGGTAAGAGCAATCAATACCAGCTGCCACCAATCGACGCAACAAATGCTTGCCTTCAAACAAGGGACGACTATCAACCACAATCACCTTGAAATCAATCCCTTTTTTCTTGGTCTCCAACAATAAGCTTTCAACAACGGACGATTTAGCGTAGGTCAAGATCACATCACCGTCTTGGATCTTTTGTAATCCGTTTTGAACAATCAATTGATCTGCCATGGTGATTCTTTCGCGAATAAAGTGGCCGATGCGTTCTGTGAGTCTGTTACGTGCATCGTCGTCGCTCAATGGAGGATCTTCTTCTACAATATCTGCCATTTCCTTCTTTAACCAACGAATACATTCTCGCATACTTAATGACATGGGACGAATACTGAGAAGATAAGCAATGTGTGGATCTAAATGTTTTTGAATATTTCTCGAGAATGTTGCATCTGAAGGAGGTTTATGTTCAGAAATCACCTTATAAATAGAAGAATGAGTATTGAAGAGTCAGAGAGTTTCTCTTTTTTTACTTTTTACCTTGGAGAAGATTTCCAACATGGCTACACATCGAGCGTTGGAACCTACGATTTTATGTTCAGAAAAGTACAAGCCAAGTTGAAGTACGGCAGGGTGAAGGTCCTTTGTTAAAGCGTCGTTTGTTTTAGGAGCTTCTAAATGAGCAAGCCAAGGTACTTGATTTTGATTTTTAGAAACTGCCTTCTTTTTATTCTGTTGTTGTTTATTTGTATCAACATGATCAGGTTGAGTGGTAGAAGAGGAGGGACCCTTCTTAGCTTCCAATTCAGCAGCTTGTTTTGCCGATTTAGGTAAGCCAGCAGCGATACGGTTGGCTTTTTCCTGTCTCTGTCTTTCTTGTAATTCACGACGTTCTGCTTTAGTCATTTCCTTTTGTGACTTTTTAGGTGCCTCGCCGCCTTGTTGTTGAGGTCTCGTGTTTTCTTTCTTTTTTCCCTTTTCTTTGGGTGTTGTAGGTGTTTTTTCCTCGTTGGTGACACTCTTTCTACGACCCTTTTTGTCTTCACCTGCAGACAACCAGCGGTTCTCGTAAGAAGAACTCATTGGTTGACCCATGTGAGGAGAATTTGCGTTTGGAATCCCAAGAGGCTATATATACGTTTCATTTTATTTGTCAATGTTTTTGGGCTATATTCTCTCTCTCTTTTGCTCTTACAGTTGATTTTTCCATTGTTAAGTTTTTATAATTACTACAAGAAATCTCGAAACTTTTTTTTTTTTTTTTTCCAACTTTGCAAAAGCGTGACTCACTCAAAGAAATTGACCGCGGAGTTTTTTGTTTGAGAGGATGAAAAATGAGCCACTTTGTTTGAAGGGGATGCCTGTTAAAAAAAAAAAGACACCTCGAGGACTTTTTTTTTTTTTGTTCTTTCTTTCTGTGTCAAAAAATGAGTATGTTTGCCCTTAGTTTGAAGCCCAACATTAGACGATTCGGTACCATTAGTTTATTCAACAACAACGCATTAGTCAGTGAAGCAGTGACAAAGAACACCTTTCAATTGCCTACATGGTTAGAACCTATTCTTTGGGCTGCACCTAAAAAGAAGACCTCTCACTCAAAAAAGCGTATGCGTGCTTCCAACAAAGGATTGCAACAAAAGGAAAATATCTCTACCTGTCCTGCTTGTGGAAGTAACAAACTTTTACATCATTTATGTGGAAACTGTTACAGCGATATCAAAAAGAAAGCAAAAACTTTAGTTACTGATGCTTAGATTCACTAATTACCAACCCCAATTCACCTTCAATGTCAATTACGTTTTGTAAATATTATATTTAATAAAAAAAAAAGTTCAAAGTATTCTATGTCAAGTTATAATGCGTGCACTCCACTCCCCCTTCTTCTCATCACCCCTCTTTGCACCCCCCCCTCCTCCTTTTTTTTATTTCTAAAATAAGGTGTAGTAAGTCAATTTATCAATTCTTGGATCACTAAAAAGAGGCCTTAGAGAACTGATCTTCTCCTCCCCCCTTTCTTTTTTTTTTTTTTTTTTTTTCACAAGCGTCTTCTTCCTTTCTCTTGAACCTTCTATGTAAGTTGAATATGTACCCTTTTTTTTTTTTCTTGCCTCTTTTTTTTTTTTTTCTTTTTCACTTTCTCTTTAAATGTCAAAGTCCACCTTATCTGTTCCAATTCATTATGTAAATCCAATAATTCTTCTAAAAATATGCATGAATATCTTATCTTTCATGATAGCGTCCCTCGCATTTGCCACCATCTCCGCCTACCATCTCAAGCGGTACATCTTCAATACATGAAGAATCTACTCAAAGAGGTAAAATATAGACTATTTTATGCGCAGAAGTCGTTTACAAATGAGTAGTAACCTCCAATCGATATGGTTCTTTAAGCAACACCCCTTTTTCAGGTAAAATTCTCTTTTCCTCTCCCTCAACTAAATCTCTTTAATAATAGAAGAACAGCAAACGACAACTACAAGTCCAAATGAAGGGTTGTATTTAGTATGGACACAACAGTTATTAAGAGAAAGAGGATTCACACCTTCTCCCATACATGGTGATTTGATGACTAAACGCGATATCAGTGATGATGATAACAGTAGTGTTTCCGAGGCTTCGTTGTCGTCGGATGATGACGATTATATAGATCAGAATGTTGCTGAGCAACGTAACCTAGCAAAATCTGACAGTAATATCAAACATGAAGAGGAGCAACCTTCTTTTATTACTTTATTCTTTCGTTCTTGTTCATGCCTTTAAAGCGGAGTTGTTGATGTTCTAATCTCAAGAAATAAAAAGAAAACGCTTTTTGTTTTTTTCTCACTCTTTTGTTTTCCTTTAATAATAAAAAATTATGGGTGCTGAACATTCTAAAGAGAGCCGTATTGAAACCTTTGACGAGAAACGAGCTGAAATGATGGCTGTGCAAGAAGTCGCAGCTATTGAAAACAACGGTATTGAAAAGTATTTATCCCAAGCCACGGTCGATATGAGTTTCATGTCTGATGAAAAAGTCAGTGAGCGTTATACACGTATCACACCAAGAGCATTGAACAAGTTCTCGGAACATTTCTGGCAAGATAAAAAGAACCAACTTGCTATGAATGCTTTCATTAACAATGACCCTGCTTTGATCTTACCTCATCGTGAAGCAGCCATTCAAAACCAACACGTATTTAACGTCAAGCTTGAATTAGAAGGTGCTGCTACAAACCAAAAACAAAGTGGACGTTGCTGGATTTTTGCTGGTAAATAGAGATAAAGCGGATAGGTTTAATTGTATACTTAAACATCAACAGGTACCAATGTACTCCGCTTGGCTGTCATTCGTAAATATAAGTTGAATGATGACTTTGAATTAAGTCAAAATTACCTTTTTTTCTATGGTGAGTCAAAAGCGAAGAGCGAATCACACACTTTCTAACACCGTAGATAGACAAACTTGAAAAAGCAAATTGGTTCCTTGAAAATATGCTTGATTTAGCTGAGGAAGATATTAATGATCGCGTTGTTCAATATCTTTTAACGGATCCTGTAGGTGACGGTGGACAATGGCAAATGTTTATTAATCTCGTAGAAAAATACGGCGTTGTTCCTAAAAGCGTCTATCCTGAAACTGTGGCTTCTTCTTCTACTAGTCGCTTGAACTGGCTCGTCGTGGTCAAACTCAGAGAATTCGCTACTCATATCAGAAAAGCAGTAGCTGACGGTGTATCCACCAACGCCATTCGCGTCATGAAGGAGGAAATGTTGCAAGATATTTATCGCATCATGGTCATTTATTTAGGCGAACCTCCTTCCAAATTTGATTGGGAAGTCATGGATAAATCTGGAAAATGTATCTCTTTGTATCAAATGACACCCAAGAAATTCATGAAAGAAGTGGTTGAATATCCTGTAACTATATACATGAATTGTGAAAAAAGAGAAAAATTCATTTGTTCTATTATAGATTTCTGAGACCATGTCTCTTATTAATGATCCTCGTAATCCCTATTTACGCGCTTACACCGTTGCTCGCCTTGGCAATATTGTTGGAGGTGGCGATATTAAATATGTCAATACAAGCATTGACACTATGAAGAAATTGGCTGTAGATGTGCTTAAATCCGGCAATCCCGTCTGGTTTGGCTGTGACGTTGGTAAAAAGGAATACTCCAAGTCAATTTATAAATCAGGGACTAATAGTCCTTGTGTATATAGGTCAATTTAGTAATGGTAAGACTGGCGTTATGGACACTCAAGTGTTTGACTACAAGCTCGCTTTCAATGTGGACTTTAACATGACAAAAGCACAACGTCTATTGTATGGTGAAAGCGCCATGACCCATGCAATGGTTTTTACTGGTGTACATCTCAATAGAGACGGTAAACCAGTACGTTGGAGAGTTGAGAACAGTTGGTCCGATAGTTCTGGTGAAAAGGGGTTCTGGATTATGACTGACGATTGGTTTTCTGAATTTGTCTATCAGCTTGTGCTTGAAAAACGCGTTGTTCCCAAAAAATTAGTAGACGTATTGAATGAGGAACCTGTTGTTTTGCCTGCTTATGATCCAATGGGTACCTTGGCTTGTCCTAAATAAATAATAAAATTCACAAATATTCTGAACTTAAAAAGCATTCAAGTCTTTGATATCAGCATTATACTTGATTTTTATGCAGCTTGTTATACTGCTATCAAAAATATCAGCATTTTGTTTAACTTTAAATGAAATTCATCAGATCACAAATGCATCTATACTTTATTTTAACTTTGCATAACATGAAGATATTCCGAATAGTTTCGGGCCTCAATCTGGCGATCAGATTTAGCTATCTTTAAAAAGGGGTAGGAACCCGACAATTAACATAAACTATAAACAATAAACATTGTTGTGTTACTCTCCATATCGCGAAATTCTAGAACGCCAAGGAGATTTACGAAATAGATTGATCCATTATGGAAAGTGCTTGTATTACATAATGCGCTAATTTTAAATTGTGATAAAAATATGATTGTCATCTTGTTGACAAATGTCGTATCCAAGGAAACCAAAGTATAAAATGCACATCAAAGCGCGTGTATTACACATTGTTGATACGAATCCCATCATCTGAGATTTATACCATAATAAAAAGATAAGAGACTAACTATAACTTCACTGTTTAATCTATGTGATCAAAAAAAAAAAGGAGGACATATAGTATGGAGTTAGGAAGTAAAGATAGCATATCTTATATATAAAAAAGAAGGGTCAAAAAAAAATTTTTTTTTAAAAAAAGATAGTGGACAAATCAATAGGAAATCAAGGAACTATTTCCTGATATGGTGAATCGATTAGCTATACTATATAAGCATGTCAAAATATCTTTACTTTCCTTTTCTTCTCTTATTCACCATCATGTTTAGAAAATTACCTGCAGAAATCTTGTACCTTATTTTCAATGAATTGGAAACACCAATGGACCATGTCCAACTCTCAAGAACATGCCAAACTACCTGGTTTATCTCCCGACATCTTCACCTTCGAAACAAGCTCTTGTTTAAATTCCTTGATACAGAGGAAAACCGTGCCTTCCTCTCTCACAACACAGCACTCTATCAAGAAGTATGTCGTCTCATTGCATCAGCTGAGAATATGAAGCCCAAATCAAACCAAATCTCTCAAATTCTTCAGGAACAGATTGAAACGAGTCATTTTGCCACGTTTGGTTACACGAACCTTCAGGTCAAAGCAGCCATTCTTGATCTTTTCAGACCCCAATGTCAGCGTACCAAAGATAAACTGATAAAGAAAAGCTATGATGGCAAAACAACCACAAGTACTGTGAGACAGCATACAAGTTCTGGCCCGCGTCGTGTCTATTATGATATCACCTTGCCCTTTCTCTCTAGCAACAAGTTTTTCAAGTGTGTCTTTTATGATCTCAATAAGGTTACAGCGTTTGATGAATCTTATGAAAAAGCATATGAAGGTGTAATGCAGTTTGAAGATGAAGGTATTGTATCCACTATGTCTTGGCAATCTATCTTTACAGCAACAACGGTGGATGAAACACAACATGTTACATTACCTGGGTATAACGAAGAACAACAAACGATAGAAGGATGTGATCATAATAACAAACCAGTAAATGCAATTGTTCCTGATACAAGATACATGTCACTTATGAACAAAACACCTACCAATTGGAAACCTTGTCTTTTACATGTTTATCATGATTGTACTTTACTGACTCCAATCAAGAAAGGCGGCCTTGAAAAAGAAAGGAAATTCAAAAATATCTTTGTTTATGAAAATAAGCATGATGACACTATTTGTATTGAATTTTGTACTTTGGGTAAAGATAACAAGAGTGTTGTTCCAAGAGGTTACTTGTTAATGAAAGAACACTACATTCAATGGCAAGCATAAATATACCCACTCCCTTTGTTTTTATAGACTTTTATTTACAAATTATTAATCCAAATCATCTTCTAAAGCACTTTCTCTTGGCTCTAATTCATCATTTTGCTCTAATATATATCTACTTTGAATACGTGGTAAAATAACATCACAAACACGGTCTTGACGTAAAAGATCATCAATAAAACTATCCATATATGTTAAATAAAAACCATCTATAGTTGTGTTAGTTTTCCTTTTCCTTTAACAAACAAACAAAAAAAAGCCTCTTTTACCTCCAGCACGCACACGTAATTTGCGATAGTCGTTTAATAAAGGTTCCAAATACTGATATATTTCTTTTGATTTGCCTGTCAATCTTAAATAAAAAGCACCTAAAGCACGCAAATATTTCAATTGTTCTTGTTGAATCAATTCAACAATGATTTCCTTTTCAGGTAGAAGTTGCAATAACTTTAATGTCAAACAAAGAAACTCTGTAGGCTGTTGAGCACCAAACAATCCGCCAATGTATTCTAATTCAACAGCTCGATCCATTAAAGTTGCAGCTAAACAATCATCAACAATCCATTTCACAAGATTACAAGAGACCCTTTCTTTACCTGATAAACCATAGCATTTCTCTTTCCAATAAAGTGAGGCTTGAATTCTTTCACGGATAATTTTTTCAATCAAATGAAGAGGATGACGGCCATGGATAGACTGTCCACTATGAAAGTTGGGATTGGTTATCTCTATGTAATCAGAAATGTTTGGATTAGTTTAGATTCATCTTTTTAATAGAGTGCGATATACCAGTTGACATTTCTAGAAAAGATCTGAACCACAGATAAAAAGAAAAAAAGTCTTTAAATGCAATGCAAGTCTATATAAAAAAAAAGGTGAAACAGTACATCACGTGATTTCGCTGGTGAATATGAAAATTACGATGATGGCTGGTGTCATAAATGCAGCCTTACTTTTAACATTTCAAAAAAAAAAAAAAAAAAAGGCCTATGAGCCGGTTTTGATCTTATAATTTTACAGAAGCATTAATCAATACAAAATGATAGATAAACACCGTTACAACTCTTCGCTCCTTTTAAGCTTAAGACTCGCTCGCCATAGTTTCCAGTCTTTTTTTTTTTTTTTGGTTCATCAAAGTAAAATATAGGAGAATTGACTAGACTCTTCTCTATTTGAATTGAAACTTTTTCTATGACGTGTTACTCACATTGTATTAAATGTGATACATGGAAGCAACAAAAAAAAAAAAAAAAACTTCAGATAGCTTCTTAAAAAAAACCTTTGTTAGCAAATTCCGTCGCGTTAATAGATTTTATGTCTCGCTATAGAATAATGAAAATGGTAATATAAAACTTTAAACAGTGGTCGCAGAGGAAGAAAATATTTTGGTGCTTTGAAATGCAATTCCAGATCTGCTAAACAAGAAGCATGCCTTAATTATTGTGACTTGTATCCTTGATATATAATGTTTGCACTTTACATTAAAACAATGCCTATACGGTCCCAGCATATTTGTACTGTCAAAAGTATGTACCCCGCAGAAAATTCATCGAAAGATCTGATTCAAGCGTTATATATAAAAGCTTCTTCGCACTTTCAAATCAATCTACGCCATTACTCTAACTAGTTACTTCTGACTAAAAGTGAAATTCAGGGTCTCAAGACATAATAACTACACACAATACATATCATAGTGCTTACATAAAAGAAGATTTCGCTGATTTATGTAAACTAAATTAACACTTGAAATTTAATGAAAAGTCAAAAAGACAATAGTTTTATATTATGAACAAAAGCATTCTATAGAAATGCTCAATGAATTCAATTTATTTCTGTACATTAGAGAATTGTAAAAATGAAATGCATGATTTTAAAAGGAAATGATTTAGAGAGCACCATCAACCTTGGCAGCGTGGATGAGGAGATCGACAACACGGTTGGAGTAACCGAATTCGTTATCGTACCAAGAGACAAGCTTGACGAAGGTTTGAGTGAGGGCAATACCGGCAGCAGCATCGAAGACAGAGGATTGTTTTTCACCAACGAAATCAGTGGAGACAACAGCATCTTCAGTGTAACCGAGAACACCCTTCATGGTGGTTTCAGAAGCCTTCTTGATAACAGCCTTGATGTCATCATAAGAAGCGGGCTTTTCGAGGTTGACGGTTAAATCAACAACAGAAACATCAGGAGTGGGGACACGGAAGGCCATACCAGTGAGCTTACCGTTAAGAGCGGGGATAACCTTACCGACAGCCTTGGCAGCACCAGTGGAAGAGGGGATGATGTTGGCACCAGCACCACGACCACCACGCCAGTCCTTGTGGGAAGGACCATCAACGGTCTTTTGAGTAGCAGTAGTAGCGTGAACAGTGGTCATCAAACCATCCTTGATACCAAAGTTATCGTGGATAACCTTGGCAAGAGGGGCCAAACAGTTGGTGGTACAAGAGGCGTTGGAGATAACCTTATATTCAGACTTGTAGGCATCGAGGTTGACACCACAGACGAACATGGGAGCATCAGCAGAGGGAGCGGAGATGATGACCTTCTTGGCACCACCCTTCAAGTGAGCAGAGGCAGCTTCAGTAGTGGTGAAGACACTAAAAATAATTGAAATGTTAGACTATGCTTGAAATACACAAAGAAAGATTAACATTTAGTTACCCAGTGGATTCGACGACATATTCAGCACCAGCGGAGGCCCAGTTAATGTTAGCGGGGTCACGTTCGTTGAAGACGGTGACAGCCTTACCGTTGACGATAAGCTTACCATCCTTGGTTTCAACGGAACCGGGGAAACGACCGTGAACGGAATCATACTTTAACATGTAAGACATGTAGTCGAGAGGAATGAAAGGATCGTTGACAGCAACAATTTCAACTTCTTGCTTTTCTTGAGCAGCACGGAGGACAATACGACCAATACGACCGAAACCGTTAATACCGACCTTGACAACCATTTTTTAGATATAAAATTATAATATAATTTGAATGAAGAAAAAAAGAAAAAAAGGTAAAGGAATCTCTCTTGGTTTATATAACTTTCTTCTAAAACCGTTTCATGGGTTAACGCGACATTTGAATCGAACTCGGACCCAATGAAAACACTAAATTGTGACCTGATGTATAGAAGTAAGACATTTTTTTTTTTTTTTTTTCAATTGCTTAGTAAAATAACGTACTAACTTTTATTATTATTAATAACCAGTAGTAGTATCTTTCTTCCCTCCCACTTTCACCCTCTCAAATTTAGAGTCTAAAATAATAACAACAACAGTCATTACAATAACACTTAATATTTCACGCGTTATGCTTGTGTTTATAGCAATTATATGCATTAATTAAAAATGTGGTCTCATAATTTTTTTTTTTTTTTTGATAAGATCTCAGTGATATGACTGTGTTTTGGCCATTGTCAAAAAAGAAAGTTTAAACCAAACACGTGGAAACCAAAGTTAAGCGTAAACAGTAAAACAACAAACAAGCTTTTCAGTAACAACATTTGACACATTACATACATCTATTTATTTCAGCGCGTAAAATAATAAACATCTTTATTTCTTTTCATTATCTTGATTGTCAATATCGATATATTGCGGGATCTAAATCTATCAAGTTAATCGATCAATTTCATAATAGAACACACCAACATCAAATCAATATCTTTTATAGCAATAAAATATGTAGACACTGAAGCAGACTTATAACAGCAGAAGCAATAATAATAATAATAATAAAATCTTTTTTTTTTTTTCATTAAATTCATCATCGTGGCGCGTTAAGAAATGAAGCTTTATTGTTTCACTTTTAAAACCAACTTAGCCAAAAGAAGAAAAAGATGACGCTTTTCAGTAAACTTAAAGGCATAACATGAAAGTATCTCTTGTTTGCCTTCAAAAATGTTGGCAGACATTATAAATGTAAGTAGCTATAATGTTTACAACTATTGAGTGAAAATGAGAAACTTCTATTTTCTTCTTGTTTCAAGTATTTTTTTTTTTTTCCGCCTTGTGCTCCTCAAAGAATATCAAGTGTTTCTTAAGCCCACCCCGTAATTAGGGGGAGGGGGGCCAACCCACTACTATGAGCCACTTTCAGGTACAAAGGTATTATAGAGCTTAATACTGATACGCATTTGGATTCAGTGCAGTGAATGTTCTTTACATTAAAAGGTTATGGTGTTCTAACTTTAAGGACAGCAACATACTTATGAATTAACGCAATTTATCAAAGTGAAATCAACTATCTATCTTATCATGTGCTCGCGTGTGAATACTAGCATCGAGCTTATGATAATTATAATGATAAACTCCCTTAATCCTGTATTTTATGGATAAACAAAGTGCTATTTTTGTGAAAAATGATTGGCCATCGATAACTATATTCATGCAAATTGTAAATAGTGACAGTTGGCGTTCCGTGAGAAAAGGAGAAACTATCAAGGGGTAACAGTTACATAAACAAGTGGGCAAAAATTGTATAAAAAAAGAACGATTTATTCCACATTTCTTCCTTTCTCTTTACTCTTTTCTTCTATTCATATTTTAATAACAACATTACTCAATTTTAAATATGGTCAAATCAAAGCTCTCTTGTTTCTCTTACTTCACGAAGAATCCAAGCTAAACTCTATATGCTCTCTTAAAAATGATCATCAAAGCAAAAATACTCTCTGCTTGTATCTGCTGTATTCACCATAACATCTTCAAATACTAAATTGGTGCTTGCTTCTACCCTCTTATGATATACTTATTTGGAGCCCTACTCAATGTCTTGTTTATCTGTTTGATCCTCTCTAATGCAAAACTTATTTGATCTTGGCCATAATACAATTGACTCTAATGGTTGAAGTATGCTGCTATTGTTTATCTGCCCTTCATTCAGAGGTACTCTATTTATGTACTTAAATCTTGGTGACTGTTGGTGAATGGCGCAAATGCTTTAGTTGAGAGAAACGGGACATCTTTTATTTAAAACACATTATCTATTAACTTGTATATATAGCACTAACTTATATATAGGATTTCTAGATGTAACATCCCTTGACCAATTCCTGGGTAATCTGGAAATAAGACGCTTCTCTCGCTAAAGCACCCCTTGCCATATCACTTGACTACTAGCCAGGTTTTGGTATATTGATGGACTTCACTTCTTATATTTCCAATAAAAGTCAAAGCGTCACACTTCCTACTCTCTCCTAATAAAAACTCCTTGTCTTTATAACGATATTACCAAATAATAATTTTAATAAAATGCTTGCTTTAAATTTAAAAACAACATTTCAAAGACTTTTGAGTATTGTTCTTTTGCCTTAACTTATCATGGTTCCTAATAGCAGTGTTATTCATGACGTTTACTTTAAGTAAGTATAACAGTCCTCGGACTTAGTTCTCATTCCCAACTATGCTCAATAGGAAAAGACTAAAAAAAATGGTACAAATGTGCATGTGTGAACCTATACTGATTTATTCAAACTACATAAAGAAATATATATAAAAAAAAAAGAAAGAGTTGGGGAGGGGGGGAATCATATAAGAAAGATGTGTGTATACAATTTACATGGAAATCTAAATTTGAGTCATTTGTTGTCTTTTGCTACTATTGTCTTCTTGAAACAAATCCACATTATCATCATCAGCAATTATTTTATCAGCCAATTGAGATTTATCAGAAGTAATATAAACAGCATTCTTTTCCTTATTGACAACTTTACTATCAATAATGACCTGTTTAATGAGTGAACCAGGTGCATCAAACATGGGCTCCAACAAAAGGTTTTCCTATATACTTATTAGATCTATTTTTGTTTTTTTTTTTTTTTACTTTCAATACTACTTACCATAATTCTTCTTAAACCTCTTGCACCTGTTTTCTTTTCTAATGCTTGTGAAGCAACTGCCTTTAAAGCACTGTTACTAAATCTCAAATTCACATTATTCAACTTGAATAGACTTTCGTATTGCTTTAAAAGTGAATTTCTAGGTTCCTTCAACACTCTAACAAGATCATCTACTGTTAAATTATTTACATTGGCGACAACAGGCACACGTCCCACAAATTCAGGAATTAAACCAAATTTGACAAGATCTGTAGGTTCAACTTGATGTAAGGATTCTTTGCTCTCCTTTTCAATATCTGATTCTGACTTTATCAATGCATCAAATCCAATAGACTATAGACACTATTTTTAGTTGCCAGTCCACCTTACTATGTTAGTGCTTACTTACTCCTTTGCTTAAACGATCACTGATAATTTTGTCTAATCCAATAAATGCACCACTTAAAATAAATAAAATATTGCTTGTATCTACGGAATAGGTTTCGCCCTTATTAGGTGAACCTAACGAGCCGCCATTATTCGGCCCCCTTTTACTACTGCTTGCACCTGATTTATCTGTTACATTTACAACTGTGCCTTCAAGCATTCTCAAAAGTGACTAAATTGGTATTCTATGAGTTACTTGTCTTTTTAAGTTATTTTCTTTCTAACCTGTTGTACGCCTTCTCCAGACACATCTCTTGACGCAGTATGGCTATCTGATCTTCTGGAAATTTTATCAATTTCATCAATAAAGACAATTCCAGTCTCAGCCTTTTTCACATCAAAATCACATGACTGTAATAGTCTTTGAATGACAAGTTCAACATCTTCTCCTACATAGCCTGCTTGTGTAAAAGGTGTAGCATCAGACATTGAGAAAGGCACTTGTAATACTTGAGCCAATGTTCTTGCTAACAAGGTTTTACCAGACCCAGTAGGACCAATTAGTAATACATTACTTTTATCATGCATAGTGTCATCTTCTTCATCTTTTTGTTGGTCCAAGAATACATTAGTAGTCACTTCATTTGATGTCAATGTGCTTTCTCCTATAGCTTCTGTAGGTGGATTTAACCAAGCACGACGTTGACCTAGAATATTATTACGTTTCTATTACTAACAAAAATTTCTTAAATGTTTTTTTTTTTTTTACCATAGGAAATTGTACTTCTTTCTGTAGAGGGAAACTCAGAATTATGCGTATGAATAGGTATTTGAGTAGAAGTGTAATAATCATGAGGTAAAGTAGGATGATGATGTTCTGTATGAAGTTTCTCGTCTGTACCATTTTCATTGATATTGGAATTTGGATACATTTGTTGCTGTTGTTGCTGTTGTTGCTGCTGTTGCTGCTGTTGTTGTTTCTGTAACTGTTTCTTTACATTGGACCGAACCCGATTATAGTGGTTAAAGATGGCTACAGCAAGTACTTTCTTAGCACGATCTTGACCAATAACATATTCATCAAGATGCTGAACAATCTAAAAAAAAAACACTTTTTTAAAAAAAAGGCAAAATATTGTAGGATGGTACTTACAGAACGTGGATCAGTTAATTGAGTGAATTCTAAATGAGAAAAAGGGTCTTCTGGTCCTTTAGGGATGGGAGTAGGAATGTGGTTGTTAAAGTTATCTCTACCACCCATAAGACCACCACCACTGTATTCAGCGCTGTGATATAAGCGGCAAGTAATATTTCTTGCAACAAAGGTCTTTTGAGCTTTCAAGAGAGGTACATAAACAGTTAAAATTCTCATGATTGATATACGTAAAGTGAGAAAAAAAAAAGGAAAATTTGAAAAACAATGTTATACTCACCCTCATTAGTCCAATAGATTTCTGCATTATTGAATTTTCAATCCAAGACTTGGATCAATTTTTGGAAAATTAGACCAATCATTTTTGAAAATTGAACTTGCCTTTATGCTCTTGGTTTGACATTGAAAGCTAGCCCTAAGACAGAATGCTCGAAAAATCCTCATGAAATGAGAGAATTGAGTATTGATGAGTTACAGAAACACACCTGTTATCATTACTAAAGTAGAAGGCACAATTTACCTTGGCAAACAACTGATATACACCAAAGATAGAAAAATGGGTACTGAGCCAAGAGACAGGCAAGATGCATCAACAGTAAAGCTCAATGAGAGTGTAGAACCTTCATTATTCGAGAATTTTGGGCGACGACAGCAGCAGGGCTTTAGAAATAATGAAAAATGCATTCTTGGCCAACTTCCATAGTATCGCGAAAAATGACGATGTGGCCATGAATGCTGTTTGAAGTTTCTTGTAACTCTTACCAGGTTCACTCAAAGGGGGCTCACCAATCAAAAAAAAAAAAAAAAAAAAAAAAAAAAAAAAAAAAGCCTAGCGAGCATGTACAGCTGGTGAGATGTAAAGAATTTGTAACGATCTAAGAGTAAATAGCAATAGGTCCTTCTAGTGATAATTTCCTTTTTTTTTTCTTAAATGTACAATTGGAAATATATACCCGAAAGTTAGTTTATTATACATGATGATTTTAGGGCTTTACTCACAGATGGGTGCTTGAACAGGTAGAAAGCAATACATTAAACTCCAAGTTTTCCTCATTGCATTGCATAACCAAATGCCATTTAAGATGTACGCTCTTTAGGGTTTCATTATGCTATAATCTCTTTTTTATTTTCTATTTACAAAAGAAAGTTCATTGCTTTTAAAATTTGACGTGGTTGTTGCCTCCTTGGTTACCACTAAAACCACCGCGACTTCCTCCGCGACCTCCACCAAAACCGCCGCGAGCACCACCGCGACCACCAGCAGAGCCTCCACGTCCTCCACCGAAACCGCCACGTCCTCCGCCGCGGCCACCGCCAAAACCGCCACGACCGCCGTCGCGACCTCCACCAAAACCGCCGCGAGCACCTCCGCGGGCGCCACCACGAGCACCACCACGGCCACCGAAACCGCCGCGTCCACTACTCTTCTTTTCAACCTTTCCTTGAAGGCCAGTAGGCTTTTCGGCTATAATAATTAAAGTTAATCATACACAATTCTCTTTTTATGTCATAATCTTTTTTTTTTTTTTTTTTACATTTTCCAGCAACTTTAGGCTTGGGGATAAATCTTTCCATAGGCAAAAGTTTATCGAGACCAATATACACTTTATCGTCTTTCTTGAAGCTGTTAGCTGAATGGCCATCTTGCATCTTGACAGTGAAATATGTTTCGTTTAAAGGACCGAGAATTTCATCGATTTTACCAATCAAGGTCTTATCTTGAAGATAAATAGGTGCGTTGAAGAATGGCACTTTAGGATTGTTCAATTTGCAGACCATTTCACCTTCACAGGCACTTTCGACTAATCCAACAACTACAAAAAAAAAAAAGAGCATTAAAACCAACCAAACGAGACTATGAAAAGGAAAAAGGGAATTTTCTACATGGTTGACATTTTACCACAAACTTCAGCAGGTGGTCCTTGGTTAAAGCTATTGCCACCACGTCCACCACCTCGACCTATAGGAATAAATTGTCAACACTCATTTCTTTATACAGTAAAGTGTATATTTTACCACCACGGAATCCACCACGGCCACCGCCTCTTTGTTCACCATATCCACCTTTTCCCATTATGTTTATAGATTTGATCAAGTATGAAAAGGTCTTTTTTTTTTTGCCTTTTTGAAAGAAAAAAAAATTTTGGTAGTTTTGTTTGACATTTCGGAACAGTCACAGCAAAAAAGATGTCATCAACTCTAACTCAAATAAATACTAAAAAACGTGATAATTTTTTTTTTTTTTGTTCTTCCTTTCTTACTCATTATTATAATGGGATTCAACGAATGGTCTGATGACGAAAACCCACACACTCGTGATAGGTTTCGGCATGAACGCAGTTTAGAACGTGAACGATTTGGTGAAGATTATGAACGCCATGATCGTAAAAGACGTGGTCGTTCTCCTCCAGAAGGTACAACCAACAAATCTTGCTGAATCTTTTTTTTTATATTTTATCATTTTTTATCATTTTTAATATTATATCTCCCCACCTTTTTTTTTACTTTTTTCATTTTACCATTCTAAAATACAATTAGACGATCGACATAAAAGGAGACCTTCCCCACCACCAATGAGAGGATATCACCATCGCTCAAGGAATTACAGAGATGATCCAGAAGTCGAGCATTATATTCCCAACTATGACCGTGATGGATATAAACCTGGTCCTCGCTATAAACATAGAAATGAACGTAATGCTCCTCAATTTGCAATAGGTGGACATCCTATGATGGGTAAACATATATATATATATATATATATATCTATTTTGTCAAGATTCTAACTAGTCAATATAGACATGATGAGTGCTCCCATGATGACTCCGGGATGGGGCAATCAATCAAGGTAAAGCACTTTTAACCATTCCATTGATTTTTGGCCATGTAAACATAAACTTGTATAGATTTCCTGTTATGGATCCCGCACAATTGGATTATATGGTATCTTTTCGACATTTTGTAGAATTCACAAAACGTAATGCGAACCGACGTATCGACGACGAAGATATGCAGCGACGATTTGCTCAGTACAAGGAAGAGTTTTCAGCCCGCCAATTAGCTCAGTTCTTCAACTCGAATAAAGAACGACAATGGTTTCAGGAGAAATACCACCCTACTATTTCTCTTCCTCGAAAAAACGATGTCAAGGAACGTCGTCGCCGTTACTTGAAAGAATTCCTGAACGCTTTGGAAAGAGGCGAATACGATAAAGTGCGCTATGACAAGGATGAAAAGTCCACAACAGAGGACGACGATGACACGGAACAGGATGTTGCAGACGACGATACAAACGGAGAATACGATGAAAGACTTGTCATTAAGACCGTACCACCTACCATTGCTAGAGAGGAAATTATTCAGGTAAAAATTAAAACAAAGAACTGGTTCTTTTATTAAACAGTGGCATATTTAGATGTGTCAAAAAGTAGAAGGTTTTGATTACATAGCTTTATCAGATCCTAATCCCAGCAAGAAGTTTCACCGCGTTGGCTGGATAAAATTCAAGCCAGGCACAGATATGAAAAACGCATTTGAACAATTGGACAACCAAAAAGTGGACGAATTTGTATTTCATTTAGCTATGAACCGCAAAAATGCTTCACAATCTCATAAGCGTCGTATCGCTCCTGAAATCACTAATACGACGGATCGCCTTCACAAAGATTTAGAACAAGCCAAGGAGGTTGCCATTGCTTTTGAGGCAGAATTAGGAGAAGACGCTCAAGAGGGTCTTAAAGCAGTTGAAGCTCGTGCTTTATATTTGATTAATCACTCAATAAATGATAACGTGGACTCAGAAGAAACGGACCCTGAGAGAGTCAATTTGAAGAAAAACTTGGATCTTATCATTACCTACTTGAAGCGCGTTCATATGTATTGTTATTACTGTGCTCTTGAATGCGATTCTGTGGAAGAATTGATGCGAAAATGCCCAGATGATCATTGTCGTACCACTTCAAAAACTGAGCTACCAGATGATGCCAAACTCGCTGCAAAGGCTGAAAGACACAGTAAGGAAGAACAAAACAAAGTGGGGGAAGCATGCTAATATTATTTTATAGTTGCTCAATGGGTCAAAAATTTTGATCAAAAGACATCTTTAAAGATCCATACTCCTGACGAACAAGAATTACAAAGACTTGGTGGCCGTATTTTACAAAAGTAAGTACAAAGCTATCCAATAAGTTGCCTCTTTACCTATATTATTTTTTTTTTTTTTTTAGTGAGATTGACGACTTTGTAAAAGAGCATGTATTAAAAGAAACCGAGTCTAAATACAAGTGTCAAGTGGGTGAATGTTCCAAAGCTTTCAAGGGCTTTGAATTTGTCGAGAAGCATATTCTTACTAAACACGCCGATGAGATCAATCGTATCAAAATGGAGACGGAATATTTCAATAGCTATGTTTGTGACCCTAACCATTGTCTTCCTACTACACCCAATAACAACAACGCCAGTTTCAATATGATGCCTATTCCCAATATGCCTTTTGCACAACCTATGATGATGCCCGTGATGCCTGCTTTTGTAGGATACCAAGAACCTTACAGAAGACCTCGTCCCAGCAATAGTAGTAGCAGTGCTATGATGGATCTTGAAAACTCACTTCCTCGTGATCCTCGTCAAGTGACTTCTTATGTTGATCTTGATGCACCTGCAGAAGGTGATTCCAACATTTCATTCTTTTAAAACTTTTTATATCTGTGTATAAAGTCTTTTTTTTTTTTTTTTATTATTATTATTATTATTTAAAATATAAAGTCTAGTAACCTTGAGGCTTTTGTTGTGTTGTGTCGTAAACCCGGATAATTTTGTTTTGATCACTATCGTTTTGAGAAAAGGCATAACCACGGTTTCTCTTAAGACGTTGAATACGTCTTACTTTATTTACAGCTTGTCGGAATCTGTCCATACGAGGACGGTAATCGGGTAAATTGTATTTCTGGATTTCTTGTACAAAGTGATAAGGAAGAGGGCGATACATTCTCTTGACACTATTTACAAAATAAGTTATAGGCGCTGTAGCTTATAAGGAGAGAAGTACTTACTATTTCCACATGAAATCACGCAAGTTACAAACAAAAGGAACCAAGAGAATAAATAGCCAAAAGTTGACGTTGCCCCATAACATTTGAACAATACCATAGTATTCAGGGAAAACGTCAATAGAAATGGCAGGACCAATAAAGGCAACAACAGGTAAGAAAATAAACCAAATGACCATAGAACCAGGAATAGCAATTACAGTATATTTGGTCCAAACACTATAGAAAGAAATGAGTCCATAGAAACAAAGAATGAATGGTTTGTTCTTACTCTGTAATGAGTGCGCCTTTCCATAAAATGCAGCCTAGAACAGCAGTAAAGACAGCTGTACCAGCCCACCATTGTCCACCAACAATACCATCAGGAGAAATACCGTCTGTAGTTAAAGCGCCAACACCAATAAAGAACAAAATCTATTGCATATCATTGAATACATAGTTTCTTTTTCAAAGTGTGCTATAAATTACCAATGAATGGAACACAGCATTTCCAAACCATCCCCAAAACTTCTTTTGGTTGAAAAACTCATTTGCTTGACCCAACATATACATTTGTGGATACTTGTCCAGCATTCTTGCAGATACGAACTGATCAAAAATACCAATAGCCAAAGGAGGTAAAAACGTAAATATGACGTTAAAACAAGACATGGTCCATGATTCATACAACGTAGATCCCGAGAACCCATTATAAAACGCATACTATTAAAAAACAAATGAGTGCTCTGATTTGTGATCCCACACAGATACATTACCCAGAATTGAGTCAAGTAAAGCGCTACATTTTTATAAAAGTAAAAGAAAATCATTTTACTCAGTCTTTGATAGGCCCATGCACCATGCACCAACAGGAGTTTTTTCAAGTATCTAAATTGTGAAATGGCAAAATCGGCACTACGAGCAGCTTGAAGACCTTCTACGCCACTGATACCCACTCCTACGTGGGCAGCTTGGATCATAGAGACATCGTTGGCACCATCACCAATAGCTAACAAGATCGATTTGTCGTATTTTTTGACAAGTTTGACAACCAATGCTTTTTGTAAAGGTGACACTCTGCAACAAATCACTGCCTTACACAATACAGTAAGATCAAACAAGAGCTTTTCGATATCCTTTTCTAGAGCGAATGTCAATGCTTTACCATCAATGATAAAAGCAAGCGGCTAATATAATGTTCAATCACTGTCTCTCTGTTATTCTTTGTCTTTTTCTTTACCTCTAATTCTTCTCCTCGTTCAATGACACTTGTGATATCTCTCAATTTAGCTTCCAAAAAGCTCTTTGTCTCCCAATGACTATCGACATTACACACAATCAAACTCATTTCTTCGTTCAATAATTTACATGAATAACCAATGTTGATAGCGGTTTCTTGTCGGTCGCCAGTAAGCACCCATACACGGATACCTGCTTCTTGTAATGTATGGATGGTATCGGGAACACCATCTTGCAATTTATCTTCAATAGCTGTGGCGCCCAACAAGAACAAGTTTTGCTCAATCATTTCCGCTGCTTTATCGAGCTCCTCAGAACGGTTGACTAATGTGGTGGCAGCTTTATCGTAAATTTGCGACCAGCGTGCATACTCGTCGTCGGGAATCTCACGCATTGCAATACAAAGCGTGCGAAGACCCTCTGAAGCAAAGTCTTCAAGGTGGATCAGCGTGTTTTCGACAAAAGGATTGTTTTCTGCCAAGCGTTCGAGAATCACCGTATCTGCGCCCTTACAATAAAGCTTGATTTTACCATCAGGACCACGGATAATAGCAGACATACGTTTACGTGTAGAATTGAATTCGCAAACGTTCAACACTTGGTATTCATAATCTTTACCACGTTGTGAGCAAGTAATTGAATTAGGTTTACGCGTCTATCACACTATATAAGTATTCTATATCCTCCCTTTTTTAAGAAGACTACTTACATGAAATTTATAGTCCAAATCACTTGCTCCTTTGACAAGTGCGCCTTCGTCTGGAGATGATGCCTGGTATTGAATTTCATCCGTTCCTTCCTTGAGTTCAGGAATCACAGTATGACATGTAGCCAAGAGGGTCAGGAATTCGTTAATCACATTAGCGGTTGGATGTGTATTTAAATGTTGCTTTAGTTGAGCAAACGTATATTGAGTGTTGGGGTCATCTACGCCATCGCGTGCTTGTTTATCCGCCTCGACTTTTTCTGCATAGGAAATACCCGCAATAGAGCACTCACGGAACTGCATCTCATTACAGGTCAAAGTACCTGTCTTGTCTGAAAATACAAACTTCACTTGTCCAAGTTCTTCAATTAAACTACTGCTTCGAGCAACTGCAGATGTGTCGGTCTTTTCATAATACATGTCCAGGTCAGATTGAATCAAGAATGATTGTACGAATTTGACAATTTCCATGGTAACCATAAGACTGATAGGAATAAAACTGTTGAATAAAATCAAAAAAGTGAGAATGTCGTAACCGAATTCTGAAGCACGAGAACTAGCTGAACTGACTAAAAGATATCCCTCAGTGTAAGCGCCTTTTTGTATCTATTAAGGGTGTAAGTATCGACGAGCAATCATGGAAGGGTAATTTTACCGAAAAAACAAGACCACCAATAGCACATGCAATACTCATCGCTACAAGAATAGCGAAGAGAAACAAAATATTGCGATTTGTGATTCGTGTAACATTAGAGACTTTTGATGGTTTTTTACTAAAATAAGGCATTTGAGTACTTTTTTTTTATCCCTTGTTTTTTTTAAAAAAATTACCTCGAATTGAGCATCAGCTTTGTTTCATGACCTGTGAAAATCACAATACCATAGATCCATAATGTGTTTCTTAATTGAGCACCACGCAATAATAATTGTGTGGGATCTAATGCATAATCTCTCGACTTTCCAACTTCATCCAAAGCTGTAGTCGATAAAACACCATCGTAGTTGTATAGTCGATTATTAGGCTGTTCGCTGCGTATGACACCTTGCAAACTGCTCATTTCCACAGGATTTAAAATCTTGGAAGTTTGTGAAAGAGCTTGTTTAATTTTGAGATTGACTTCACCATCGAGATTACTGGTTTCGATGTAACAAAGACCTTCTGGTTCAGAACTACTGATGAGAATAAGATCGGCTGGGAAGTTTTCTCCACTTTCTATACGCAATACATCACCGACTTTAATGTCACGCCAAGCTTTCTCTATAAATTGAGTGCCTTCCAGCACTTTACATTTTCTAGCGTTTAACTCTGCATCTGAACGATGAACACCCTAACGAAAAAAAGATGAGTCAATGAGTGTAAAAAAGAAAAAATGTTTAAATGTACCCAATCTTCAATAAGTTCTTTGATGGCAGTAATGAACAAGACAATAACGAGAGGGGCTACTGTTGTATATCTAGAAGTGGGTGAAATACCGGGAATTTGCTATTAAAGATATAAGGGGTAAGCTTGGATTAGGGCTATACATATATTCTATTTTACTTGGATACAAGAAATAAACAAGAAGAAGAGATTTGCATATTTAGAGAACTCTTCATACAAGAACTTTGGTAAGAAAGAGTAGCTTGTATATTTTGCAGTAAAGACACGATTATGTAAGAATTTCTGTTGGTCATTTAATTCGCTATTGTTAATATGAATGATACGTTCACCGCCTTCACCAGGAACACCAGAGACTTGATTTCCTCTATTAAATAAGCCTTTCAAAGTTTCTTTAAATGGCTTCTTTTTATTTGGTGGTGAAGAAGACTGTTTTGAGGTCGTTTTATATAACTGTGGAGACTGCAGTTTTTGTTGACTTTGCTGTGTTTGTAATCTACCTGAGATAGGGCTTTTATTCGTTAATAGCTGTAAATTATCGTCGTCTTCTTGTATCATGGCTGAATCGTCATAAAATGAGCCTAAAATAAATTTTAAATTGGTTATTACTTTATATGATAATTTTAGTGATCTCCCATTTTTTTTTTCAATGCTACCTTCATCTACAACAAATGAAGAATCTCCTCGTTTAAATTGTGGTTGATGAGGCACTTGATGACTATAAGCTGGTGTCGTCACAATATCTTGACGTTGTGATGTCGAATCAGAAAAAGGATTTTGTTGAGATTGTAAGTCAATTAGATCTTGATTTTGCTGATGATATTCATATGCATACCCTGACTCTGAAGAGTCATTAAAAGGGTTCTGACTGTTATTGTTATTATAAGACGACACTTTTACAAAAGGGTATATAATAAGAAAAAAAAAGAAAGAAAAATTAAAGTGTTCCCCTTTTTTATATAAATTGCTGTGGAACAAGACAAATTAGTGCTATTTTTTCACTGTTAATGACAATGTTGAGTGTCAATTATTTGGAGAGAGAGAGAGAGATCAAAATTCTGCCTTTTTATTTGATAAACAATAAAAGAATAGTAGAAATAGACAGAATATTTATGAATGCAGCAATAATAACAATAGGCGTTAAAATACCATAGATTGACCATAGTGATATGTTGAAGCCAAAAAATGACACGAGAGAGCTCACTGTAGCTAGTTGAATATATTGACGCGTACTTTTATCCTTTTCCCAATTTTTGAATTCTGCCCCTTTTATCTGTAATATAAAGAAAACAGCACAAACAATCACACTGGCTAATAGAGAAATATAAAACAACACACTAACAATTATACAAATAAGTTTAACAATCTGAAGCATTGTCCCGATTACTACCTCAAATTACTGAATGGAGAAGCATGTGTGAAGACTGCAAAAAATAAGATGGCAGATGAAATGGCAAGCTGAGGTACAGTAGAAAATATTTGCTCTACAGGATTCTTCTTAATTGTCTTGGATTTACTATTGTCATCTACAGATCTATTCGCGTTATTGTATGTTTGTCGCTGGTACATATTTTCTAAATATATATATATATATATATATATAAAAAAAAGGTAAAAGCACTTGTCATTTCTGCATATAAGATTACTTACCGGGTTTTCAATCTGAGACTTGATAAGTCATTTTTGAAAATTGGATTAGCCTTTGTGCAAAATCGAGGTTTGCTGATACGTTACATTGCTGGTAGTATAGCATGTATATTATTTTATTCACTGCCTTTATTCTTAAAAGAATGCCCGGTGTTTATTAACTCACTTGTTTCTTGTATGTATAAAATCGTGATACTATAGCTCTGTTTCGAATGAAGTCTTGCAATTGCCTTTTAACACCGTGGGTTTAGAGGATAGCTTTGCAATTTATTAGAGTGTATAAAATTAAGGCGTGTTTAGGAGTTCTTTCATGACAGCGAGCCTTGAAATTTTTGTTTATCATTTATTGGTATAGCATTTTGACCAAGCCATCATATACTTTGCAGTCAGGTGGCGTTATACCTTTTAAGTTTGAACTTCCAAATCGTTTATAATTCTAGCATTGTCTTGGTAGCTCTTAGTTCTCTATCAAGTTGGTAAAAAAAAAAAAAAAAAAGAAATAGGTGTAGCACCATATACAATTGAGTCAACATCCCCGAGTCTGTTTGCAATAACATGCTTCAATTTTACCAGAATATAAAAAAAGAAAGGTAGTGTATCAACATAAAACTAGTGAGAAATGACGGCTTTATTACCAGTGAGAACTTGAACGTCATCGAAGTATACATAACATAATATATAACATACTTTTCCAAAACTGCAAGGAGATGTGAGCTTATTCTAATGTTGCATTATTCCAAGCCGGCCTTCTGACATGCGTATATGACTGCCTTTTTTTATACTCATAAATCGTAGAGACTCGCGACATAGACCCCAAAAAGATTGAAATTATGCGCAGCCGCGTTTTAAATACATGAGAGCAGTAACATCTGCATTATCATGATGGTTAGGTTAGCAAGCTCAAAAAAAAAAAAGATATCATGCAGATCAAACTTTTGTTATCTTTATTTTAGATTAGTTTAAGCCTGACCAATCACGCTTTCTTGCAGAATCATTGAAACAGAAAAAAAGTAGATGTTTATTATACTTTTATTGCATGGTTAGTTTATGCAAAAGAAAAGTGATCACTACATATAGAGAGAATCTAAAGTGGGTAATTTTTTACGCCAAAATAGTGTATTGATCCGCGAGAAAAAAAAAAAAAGTAACGACCTATGCCGAATTCATATAAGAATTTCATTTTATTGTCATTATTAACTCATTTGTTTACTCATCGATTTTGAGTGATAATAACAGCTAAATTAAGTGTAACAAATGTCTAATCTTTTTTTATTATAAATCATGTATATGTAAAATTACAAAGGGAAAGAGGGGGAGGAGAGGGAATGCAAATTATTATTATACAGAATCAGAAGTAGTGGTTGTGATTGTGACTTCAGGTTGGTGTGTATTGCCAGTGAGACGATCCTTTACTTCTTGCCACATCAACTGACGCTCAATAGTAACACCACCCAAGACAGAGGAGTTTTCTTGAGCACGACGTAACAAATAAGGGATCACTTCATTAATTTTACCATAAGGTAAATACTTATAGATGGCATAACCGTGACGACCTAAAGTGTAAGAGATTTGATCTTGCATACCGTAAAGTTGACCAAACAAAACAACGCCAGATCGGGGTAAGATGTGAGCTTTTTCCATTTCTTCAATCGTTAAAATGACACTATCTCTGTTGTGACTGGCAACCATAAATACGATAGGTGATGTGTGTAATGTCACGGAAGTGTTATCATGTTCCTCTTGATAAGTTTTGAGTTCGTTTAATAAGAATTGTACACCACCATTGTAAGAAGCGTGTGTGTCTTCCAAAGTATCGTGAATAGGGGATGCATAACCCATCTCTTCTGCTCGCTTACGTTCCGAGACCATGTATGCACCACGCACCAACTTTGCTGCAAATGTAAAATTTTCACGTTTGGATAACTCGACATCTAATTCTAATCTACCTCGGGAAGATTTCGTGTACATTTGATCTAAAATATGTAAATAAATAAAAGGAAAAAAAAAAATTTTTTTTTTCTATAACTTACAGGTATTAAAGACAGTAGGTTGTTCTTCGTGATTTTCAAGTGAACGTTGATTAAATTTACGTTGAAGGTTAAGAGCAATATGATCAATAGCATCTTGGAAATAAGATTGCTCAGCATCTACCATTACACCTACTTTCAAGTCACGACTGAGTTGACAAATTTCATTCACGCGGTTTACCATACGGTCGTAGGCAGCCAAGTCTTCAGCAGTGAGCAAGACTTTACGAGTGTCAGTTTCATCGGTTTTCCACCAGATATCACGGCCGCAGCTTTGTAAATTAAAGAGTTTTCTAAATTCAATGACATCCAGAGAAGTTTGATTGGTTTCTAAGAGTTCTATCATTTTGTTTCTTTGAGCAGCTTGTTCATCAGAGCAAGGGGGAGGTAAGACAGTATTGATGACATGAGCAATAGCATCTGCATGGATCAAGCCATCTTTTTGAAGGGTCAAGAATTGTTGATCAAGTGTAGCCATGACCCCATTAAGACGTAAGAGTAGTTCGGGGGGAGAGAGACCTGTGATTTTTACAGCGACCATGGGATTAGAAGCAGAACTGTTGGCAGCGGTGGTGATACAAGTTTTGAGCATTTTTAAGATAACATCCGCATTTTGTTCATCGCGTTCATATTTCCCGCCGTTATCTTGGTTCGGGTCGACATGCAAGTCGGCTTCGATAGATAAGTCCAAGATACAGTTAATACCTGATTGGGCCAATTTGTCCATACTAGAAATACATTCTTCAGATGTTTCACCACCACAGAAATGGCGAAAAAAGGTGTGTTTAACAAACCAGTAGACGGGGGCTTGAAGACCCAACTTTTCAGATAAAGAGATTACATGAGGAGCGAGGTCTACCAAGAAAGGAAGAGCACAGAGACGATAGACAAATAAAGCCATGGCTAATTCTTGAGTGGATTTTGCTTGAACAGCGATACGGTTTTCTTTATCTTTTAATTCATCTGTAGTGAGTATATTTACAGAGGCTAAAGAAGCAGCTTCAGCTTGAGCAACACTTGATGTGTACAAGTAAAAAGAAGATGTCAAAAGGACACTAGCAGTAATTGATTTAAAGGGAATTCTACGCTTATTATTTACATTTGTTGTTGTTGTTGTTGTAGAGAGAAATCTATGATTATTATTGGTGGAAGGTCTAACAACTAATTTAGGAGAAGAAAGTCTATTGAATACAGTAGCGCGACGCAATAACGGCAAACAACTAACACGTTGCATTTATTTTATCTAATTTGAAAAGAAAAAAAAGGGTGAAAAAAAAAGAAGAAAGAAGAACAGTTGAAGGAAAATATTTATCCTATTGTTTGTTCGGGCCAATCATTAAGAAAGTCGAAAATGTGGGGGGGGGATCTCAGTAAGGTTGAACAAAAATATTCCATAAAAAGTATTTTCCCACCATTTGAACCAATCAGAAAGAGTGCTACCATTGTGCCAACCTTGTTTTTTTTTTTTTTTCTTATTTCTTACACGTTTGACAGAAGCATAATAAAAAAGAAAATTGTGCCAACCTATATTAACACTAAAAAAAAAAAAAAAAAAAGTCATTATGATGAACTTGGAATTAAAAAAGAGACTTCTTTATATTTCTACTACTCGGGATGGGGGATATAACCGTGAGAATATCTGTACTACTTTATTGACTGTCTGAAATCTAGGCTTAAATATAAAGTGATAAGGGGCTTATAATGATAATAAGAAGAGAAAGAAACTGAAATAGGTATATAATAAATACATCTTTACAGTTACTAAATCCATTCTTCTTTCTTTCTATCTCTTACTACTAGCACAAAATTAGAAACGTACATTTTTATAAATGAAATGACTAAATATTTTCATAATTCGCCTTTTGAGTAGTAGATAACTTTATAAGAAGTATATACGAATTAAGACTAACAACTCTTATTAAAATTATCACTTGTAAAGCCCAAAGATCTAAAAAAGAATTTCTAAAAAGGACGAGCACTTTATGTATGTACAACTCTAAGAACTATCATCTACTTTTGATTTCACGCCTAAAAGCAAGATCTCCACGCAGTGCAAATACCCGTCGTGTCAAAATAGATATTAACTATAGAAAACTATAATAGCAATATAATTGATCCAGTGCCTACACGTGCTACTGGTCTTTTGAAATTGAAATCCTTAAACTATAATATGCATTCTGGCTAAAACTTTATACAGCACATTTTTTTTTTTTTTTTTTTTTCCAGAGATATCCCATTTCTTCCAACACATACAGTAATTCTAATAATGACCACTATTATCTAGGTAAACCGAGAGTCGGCACAAAGAGCAAATTCTGCTTCAATAATGAGTGTCTTTATAAAACGCGTTCCCCTCAAAGGTGTATATTACTGTTTAGAAAAAAAAAAAAAAAAAGGCTCCGATATAGACTGTATTATGAATTAATTAAAATAGTTATATATATATAGGTGTATGTACAAGGGGGGGGGGCGAGAGGGGATTTAATCATCTGAAGTAGAACCTTCATCTTCTTCTTCATCTTCGTCATCTTCATCATCCGATATAATAGTGGGGCCTCTCGCTAAATCAGAAATGATTTGTTTTCTCCATCTTTCAGTTCTTTCTCTTTCTCGTATCAGTTTATTCATATGAATGTTCTGCTTTTCAACTTGCGATTCTAGCTTTGTAATATACAGTTTCAACTGTGCGACTTCTTTCTCCATCTCATTCATCTTTTTCGTTTGCTGAGAACAATTCGAACAAAAAGTCACAGGTGGAACTAAGGGTGAATTCTTCTTTTTCTCTACAGTAGGGGGTGTCTTTGGTGCTGGCGGTGGCGGTTCTATTATCCGTTGTTTTGGTGAAATCATGGGTAGTAGGGGTGGTGGCGGTGGTGGTGAGGGTATCACTATACGCGTAGGCGAAATAGGTGAAGACGACGAAGATGCTAATTCATCTTCTTCATCAACTTCTTCTTCTTCCGCAACTTCCTCTACTTCTTCCTCATGCTCACTACTTTCCTCTTCTTCCATTTCTTCATCTCCTTTTCTTTCCGAGGATTCACTCTCCTCTCCCTCTTCTTCTTCCTGTTTCAGCTGTAGGTATTTCTGTGCATTTTCAATCATTTGTATACTATTTTGACTACTATCTCGCATGCGTTTTCTACTTCCTGCTAATAAAATAGGGATGCGATGGTCATTTTCATCTTCTTCCATCGGCTCTTCGTCTCCTTCTGAAGGCGAATCATGGTGCGGATGGTCGTTTTTAGTGTCTGACTTTGATCGCTTTTTATAATTGCCGATATTTAAACATGTCGAGGGTGGTCCGTTGAAATCATATGCATTCCCGAGCAAATAGTCAAAATAGCTGTCAATTTTAAGACGGTGCATCCAGCGCTTTACCCGTTGTGCGAATTGAGGTCTACCCACCATATCCTCTAATCCTAATCGACCCACTAATTGTGACCAGTTTTTTATCTATGTCATTTTAATAAAGATTCCTCGATATATATTTTTTATTTTTTACCTCTTTTCTATGTAACTTGAGAACAAGTTGATAAATATCCCACGTTGTATAAGTGATATCACCCGTTTTAGGCACATTTTGAAATTTGCGTTTGGCAAAAACTAAACTTTCAATACCATCACTAACGAAGGTTGGATCATGGCGCAAAACAAATTGTATGTAGCCGTCTTCAATATTACTGGCTGTCACGTTATCGCCTGTCACTTTAACAGCTGTCTGTAAGCGGTTATCCATGATGGGTCGTGTTTCAACTACTGTAGTAGTTGGTAGTGGTTTAGGTTCAGTTGCATTATTGTTATTAGTAGTGCTGTTGTTGTACAAGTTAAATTCAGTTTCAACAGTGTCGTTGCTGCTTTCTGTTGTTATATTATGAACATTTCCATTGGTTAATGGCGTGGATGGTGACTTTGATAGTGTGGCATTGGTTAATGATATATTGAAATCTCGGAATATGTTTTGATTCGCAAAGGCTGTTGTTTGTTGATATAGCTTTTGTTCTGGCGTTAAAACAGACGATAAAGGAGAACTTTGAATCATGTTGTTCAAATCCTGTTTCAAAAAGAATGCATTATTATTGTCATTGTTATTGCTATTGTTTTCTGTCATGGGCTCAATCAAAGAGTCATTATTGTTTATCAAGTTGTTATTGAAAAACATGTTGCTATTCATCCAGTCAGTCTATTTTTAACAATAATCAGTCTCAATGCTTTTGTTTGTTTCTTGAAAGTTACATTAGGCATAGAGAATAATAACTGTTGGTCCTGCCTTGAGAAATTATTGAATAGATTAGATGGAGAAGCTGCAGAATCTATTATCGTTTGTTGAAACAAGTTGGTATTATGGTTACCATTGCTGAACAGAGATAACTTTGAATTGGCATTATTGCTATTATTTGTTGTTGCTGCTACTTTATTATCTCCCGCCGTTCGATGAACTAGATCAGACAAGTTCATTGCTTAAAAAAAAAAAAAAAAAAGAAGAAGAAGGGTAAAAATACAAATTTGGGAAAACGTTTTATTTTTCTTCCTATTAGTGCATTGTCAGCTTAAAGTTTTTTTTTTTTTTTCAAGATATTTTGGGATTTACTACAAAACAGGCCAATTAAAAACAACTATAAATATGATGAGCTTCTCAAAGAAGTAATTACATTTGTCAAATATAGAAAATAATTTAGTTCTGACGCCTTCTTTTTTTAATTAACAATTATGTATATACAGTTGCCCTTAATGCCATCATTGATTTCTCCCTCCTACATGCGCACTTATCACTAGTGATATAACACCTCTCTTCAGAGACTACTATTACCTGATTCTTGTGTGAACAAAGGGTTTTTCTGTGAGATTTGTCACATAGTGGTACAATGAAAGATTCTCACTACTGCAGCATTTTGTCTTAATAATCGTACGACACTTTATTGTTTATCATACCTAAGCATAATATTGCTGCTGTTACGTAAATAACTAAGCTGAGCTCTCATAACGAACGAGCCACAGAGTAAAGCTTCTCTTCAGTGCACAGGAATTTTAAAGGTGTGTGGTAATTGACTCGCTGCACTGTTACTATTACGCTTCTTTCAGATTGCGCTAAAATTCTGCAATAGTTTTATAGAGCTACTAATTACAAGTTCTTTGTAACCATGGAAATGGTTGTTATAGATACATTAAAAACCGAATACATAGCACCTCAGTTGTAGTGATAATTGCCCACTGTTCACTGAATTAAGAATTTCTATACATGACTTCAACAAATATTTTTCGCAATTGGCATACGCTTAATTTGTCTAGCTTGAGTAAGTTCAAGTCACCAAGCAGAAATGAAACCTCTAAATATCTGCTTTGTATACAAAGTGGCTATTTTTGAAACAATGGGATAGCACCAACATAATGAATAAAATCTGAAGAGCAAAGAAGCACAATAAATCCGAGCAATATACGCTAATAACAATGAATATTTATTAGTTTGAATGCTGTCATTTCGAGCCATTTGTTTACTTACATGTAAACTATAACAACCAAATATATTGGAACAAAGACAACTTAACAAAAACCATCAGACTACTCAGATGCAGAAAGTAGCTCCTTTTCATATTTGAGGTACGGTGTAAAAGAAACCTTATAATTATGAATAAGAGGCTGAGTATTGACGGTCTTGACTTATAGTCGTGTACAACTTGTTCCGAGTGTCAATGAGCAATACATTAGAATAAAAGAAGAAAGGGGCGAAAAATTTTATAATTTGTAGGGTGTCTTTACTAGCAGCCGTGTGTAAATGAACGCGATATTGATGAAGCATTTTGGAGCATTTCCTGCCACCGCTCAGTGACGAATACTGGTGTCGAAGAATGCCTTGAATTATCTGAATCTATTTTTTGTTAACTACCTTTTCCACTAAACAAGATATATATTGAAACAACAAAAAAAATATTAGTAAAACCACCTTTAAGACGTAAGTTTTAATATCATTCTTGCTTTTCCAATTCCTAACAAATTATATAAAGTGACTGTGTCAGGTTCAGCTCAATTTATGGTGGAAAGGATACTTGCGTAGACTGAAAAAAGGGACATCAAGTGAAAGCAAAGCAGTCAGATCTTAATTTCTAGCACCCATCAAATTAGTTAGGAGGTGTTGGAATTGGTTTAGTAAACCAAGACCCAAATGATACCAAGAAACTGTAGAAGTCAACCTAGAATGATAAGGTTTTAGAAGAGCATAAAGCTAGAGCCAAAAGCTAAAATTGCTGTTATCAACAAATGTGGCAAGCTACTATCAATCATTGTTTTTAATGAAAGGACTATGCATTAAAAGCCATAATAAGCTGTTATTATCGAGTACAGCTATCCCTTTTAAACCAGTATATACTGTTCGAATACAAGAGGGCTTTTTGATGTGATGTTGTAGGTAACTAGAAATGATTTTTCGTTATACTTCTATCTATGCTTGTCTGTTAAAAAACGGTGCACCACTTTAGATGGCAGTGGTTGAAAAATTGTTGCTCGTTATATACTTTGGATAAAGACCATATACTTACATTTCAATGTGCCACTGGCCTGAAACTGCACAGGGCCAGCATTACCCAGGATATAAATTTAGCATTATACACCTGTTTCTCGAAAATAGTCTTTAGACCAGGACTGGATCCGTTGACATTTTTTACGCTTGATTCGGTAAGTATCCAGTCGATACATGGGACCTAATAACTACTTCAAGTCATTTCAATCACATTGAAAGAGGTTTTGCCCATAGGAAGACAAGTTAATGATCATAACACATAATGGGGAATTGGACCAAATCATTCAAACAAGTACTCATTTTATTTTCATTATTTAAATCCTGAATATCATACGTTCGTATAGGACGAGAGAAGCTTTTTATTGTTGGCTGTGTAAAATTATGAAAAAAGCACTACATAAGATTTAGGCAATGCTAGAAAAATATTCTACAAGAGAAGGTCTGGCTTCAAAAGCTTTTACAAACTTGGCAATGTTTGGATACTTCTCGGCGTCAAACTTCAATTGAGAATCATCTCTCAACATGGAATAAAACATAAAGTCAACATATGTAATTTCTTGCCCGAAGACATAAGGACCGCCATTGTCACCAAGGATATTGTTCCAGTTAGCATATTGGAAAGGGCGAATTTGATCGTTATACTTGTCTATAGCATCTTGTCTCTGAAAGATACGAGCATCGACCCATTTGGTTCTCCAGTCCAAATAGACATCACTGTAAGCATCAGCCAGATATTCTTCTTCTGGGTTATTGATAGGGATGTATTTTCCCAATTCCTTAGAGATCTTTCTCATAAGAGGAGCAGTACGACCATACAATTGACCAGATGTAGTATTAAGGTAAGGCATAGTAGGGATACGACTGTTACTTTCAATTAATTCCTGTTTAGTAGAAGGCCATTCAGGGAACTCAACTCTCTTGTATTCAAAAGGAATACCAGCATCAGAAAGGAGTAGTCTAACAGGTTCACCACGGCCAACAAGAGCTAATGTATGTAAATAGTGAGTATATACTCTAACCCCTTCCCTCTATAGTATGCATGATACTTACGATCGTTTAAGATATTGTTAAAGTAGTAGAGTTTGCAACCTTGGAAAACAGACATTTTGATTTTAAACTTTTAATGTAAATTGAATAATAATATCTTGCTTGGTCCCACTTTAGTCCAGGTGTATTTATACTTTTTTTTTTCTCATTATTTCAAGGAGAATTTTGTGTAAGCTTGCCTCACATTATGCAATGGATCACTCTTTTCGATTATTAATCCAAATGAGGGCCCATCTTTATAATTGCCTTATTTAACCAGACAAGCCTCAGGGGCCCACTTTTATTTTTCCTTTTTGAAATTAGTAGGGTCCACTTTATTTTTTCCTTTTTTGTAAAACAGTCGAATTTTATGCGTCTTTTCCCGTTTGCCCTATGATCTTTATCATTTCAAGTGTTGCACGAAATAAGAGAAAAAAGAAATGTGTCCCAGTAAAAAAGTCCGTATACTGTTTTGAGCCTTACTTTCCTACAATGTTTTTAAAGAGCTTGGAGATATATTTTGCTCCAAACACTCTACAGATAATTTATACGTTGCAACATCCGTAACACGTCGACTGGCATGTTAGAGAAAAAAAAAAAAAAAGAGCGAGGCAAAGTCAAACAATACCGAATATTGACTGTTAAAAGTCTGGTTGCAGCAGAGTTAATATAACTATTCTATTACTAATATTACGTTTATGACATGAAACCGATACACAAATAGTTATTAGGAGATGTCTTTAAAATTAGATGCCTTGTATTACTCAACATGACATTAAGCTTTTTTTGTTTTGAACAACACATCACACTTGTAGTGCAAAGTAGTTTCCAATAATTAAAGTAATGATGTCAAGATGAGGTGGAGCTGTATACATGGGTTTTATTGGTTACAGAAATACTACTAAAGCATCAAAAAAGGCGCTTCTTTTCAACGTCTTTTCTTTTTTCTCCTGTTGCTTCAATCCTTTTACAAAGATGTCTGAATTTGAAGAGTCTAAGCTCTATTATTACACCAATCTCAGGAATAAACGTACTCAGAAAGACATCCTTAGAGTGAAACTCAACTAAAGCAATTTTTGATGATAGCTGAATGTGGACGCGGCGAGGCCGTAAGATTGCTTTTAGAAGACGCTGGTGTAGATTTTGGATATGAAAGAATTGAGATAGAAAAATGGCCAGACATTAAGAAACGATTGGTTGAAGAAGGCCATTACATTCCCACTCTACCTTACCTCATCACTAAGTCAGGCAAATTCTACGATCGCGTTACTCCTCTCATGAAACGGATATCCAAAGAACTCGGTAGATATATTCCTTCTAATTCAGACGACGAATATTTGGCTGATAAATACAGTGATTTTTACTTGGATTGGAGAACCAAATGGGTCAATTGCTTCTATGTAAAGTCTGGAGAAAAAGATCAAGAAACCAGAGGAACGAAATGGATTCAATGTAGCTATGTAGAATCAGAAGAGAAGGAAGCGAAAGATAAATACAACAAAGAACTTTTCACACAATATAGCAACTGGAATAGTATTCTTGGGGATAAAGGAGGGCCATATGTGCTTGGTGAAGAGGTAAAAAAAAAAAAAAAAAAAAAAAGCTGAAGATTATAGCGCGGAAAAGAACATATGACTTGATATTTACATTTACCACACATAGATTACATATGTTGATTTCCAGCTATATTCAATACTAAGAGAGGATGATGATTATAAAACACACGTAAAAGATTACCCCAATATTGCAAAGTTTGTAAACAGATTTGAAGATAGACCCTCGCTTCAAAAGTTTTTCGCGAAAAGGTATTATCCAAAGCTTGATCAATAAAAACGTTAGGAAATTGAGTAGCTTGTTAATGTAAAACAATTAAATTCAAAAGTACCATGGCCTCCTTTATAACGAGTGTTTGTTCTCACCTTGCAGGGTTGATACAAAACTTTTGTTTGATACACTTTCCTCCTCTTTTGAATCTTGGTATAATTTATAAACCAAACTCAGTTTCAACAAGGCGAGCATGGAGAAAGGTATATAACAAGCCAATCACTGTCACTCTTGTTTTAGACCCACAAGTCCTCTGAGACTGCGTATTGGGCAGAAGAATTTCGCATTTTATATGTGGGATAGTAGTATATGGACCGCGCTGACTAGCTAAAATATGTTTTACAATAATGTCATACAACGCGTTGCCTTACAATACATTGTTATCGCTGCTAACAGGAGTCCAATTGCCCTATTTTTAGTAGTTAATGAACTCAGTCGAAAAGAGTGTGTGCATGGAACATTGAGATTGTGTTCAAAAAAATTTTTTTTCTTTATCATCCAATCTTTTTTGGGGTTGCTTACTTTCATAAATGATAGACCTATTTACTGTTTGATAGTGAATTCATAACCATCCAATCAAAATTAAGACTTTCCCCAACTCTTTGACAGTTTTTTTTTTTTTTTTCTTCTTTTTCTTCCCGTCATGATTTATTCTTCACCTGAAAAATCAATCGATATACCCGAAATTGACATTTGCTCATTTCTTTTTCAGCCAAATATCTTTAATTGTGCGCGTCCTCAGAACCGACCTTTGTTAATTGACGGCTTGTCTGGAAAGTCGCTTTCATTTCAAGAAGCAAAAGATTTGGCCTGTAGAATTTCGATTGGCTGGAAGGAAACTGTTGGTTTAACAAAAGGCGATGTAGTTGCTGTCTTCGCGCCAAACCAATATGACCATGCTGTTCTTTACTTTTCGTTATTGATCGCGCAGTGCGTTATCAGCCCTGGAAATCCAAACTATACCACGTCCGAATTCAACCATCAAATACGTAAATCACAAGCAAAAGCTATTGTTACTGTTCGTCCTCTCCTTCCCATGATTACAAAGGTTGCCTCTCTCAATGGTATCCCATCAGAAAGGATATTCCTTTTCGGTGAAGAGTCACATGGCGAATTCCTGACGTTTAGATCCATCGCTGCTGTGGAAAACACAGTTCAATTTCCTATTCAGTCCAGCACTTCTCCCCGAGATAATGTGGCTTTCATCTGTTTTTCGAGCGGCACAACAGGTCTTTCAAAAGGTGTCATGCTTACACACCACAACTTCGTCTCTCAAATAACCCTTGTTACTAGTTTTGAGCAGACAGATCCGCATCGTTTAGACGACCGCATCATTGGATTTTTACCTTTCTTTCATATTTTTGGTCTAACTTCTTTGGTTTTACGTGCGTTCTACTCCAATACACCTGTTGTAGTTATGCCAAAATATGATTTGGAGTTGTTTTGCCAATTAGTTGAAAAATACAAAATTACAATGGCTCCTATTGTACCTCCAGTGGGTAAATGCATAAAATCACAAGTACTTTGATTTACATTTAATAATGCTAACTTTAATGTATGCATAGCTGTTCATCTTGCAAAAAAAGATGTTGTATTAAAGTATGATTTATCATCGCTCAGATTTATAAGTAGCGGTGCGGCACCTCTTGGCTGCGAGCACATTGACGCGCTGCGATCACGTATCGAGGCACCTGTTCGACAAGGGTAGTAAAATGATTTTTGTATCTTTAGCGATTTAATAACCAGTATTATTATAGCTATGGATTAACTGAAACTACAGCTGGCTGTATCTATCAGAAAATTGGAGCTAGTCCTCCTGGTTCATCAGGCGTACTGATGTCCAACATGCAATGCAGACTGATTGATGAAACAGGAAAAGGTATTGCACTAGATGAAAAAAGAGATAGAGGCATGGTATTATAACATCAATGTCTTTTTTTTTTTTTTTTTTTTTTTTTTACATAGATGTAAGAGCTGGAGAAACGGGTGAGATTATCTTAAAAGGCCCAGTCATAATGAAAGGCTACTTAAATGACGATGAAGCAAATGATCAAACATTTACTGAGGATGGCTGGTTAAAAACGGGAGATATTGCTAAATATGATTTACTGTCTGGCCAGTTTTACATTATTGATCGAATTAAGGAATTGATAAAATGTAAAGGTTTTCAAGTAGCTCCAGCAGGTATATGACAATGATATATATATATATATATATAAATGTATGTAAATGCTTAACGATATTCTTCCTTGTAGAACTAGAGGCACTGTTAATGAGTCATAAGGCCGTTACAGATTGTTGTGTCGTAGGTGTTTATGACGCATCACAAGCAACTGAATTTCCGAGGGCATATATTGTACTCCAACCATCTATCATACGTACCCAATTAATAATCAACAGTATATCGAATTTCATCAATGATAATGTAGTCGATTATAAAAAGCTAAGGGGTGGAATCCGTATTGTCCAAAAAATTCCAAAAAGTGCAAGCGGTAAAATCCTAAGGCGCATAGTCAGAGAATGGGTAAAACTAGAGCAACAAGAAACGTTAAATAAAGCGAGTTTATAGACTAAGTTAGATGTATTAAATGTGGCATATAAAACTTTGATTTATCATACACCGAGATATCTACATACAATATGTACATACTATAATTATCAATTAACAGATCATTATAATGGGAATTCATACGCTCATTTCATTAAGCTGAGCACAACAAAACATAACTCGATGCCATGTAGGGAAAAAAAAACGCCCATTTTTACTTGTTACCAGAAGCATTATATTAATAGGTACTTTATAATGTTTACCAATTTTCGGGTATTCTAATGCTGTCACTGCAGCATTGTTATTAGGGGGTATTGTTTTTCCCCGTGTATGAAACATAATTTCCATTTCCGTATAAAAGTTTAAAATGTCATGATGTCAAACTTCTTTTTTTTTTATTTTTTACTATTCTTTTCTTCTCTTTATTCTCAAGAAATGAATGAAGAAGCTGCAAGCAGGCATTCTTCAGACGAATCATTGACGCACAGACAGGGTTCCGATATAACCGAAAATGCAAACGATCAACAACACTTGAATATACCATCTAGCTCATACTCTAAAAACACTTCATTAAACGAACCACCAGAGCCAAAAAAGACATTTCTGCAAAGAATACATTCAAAAATGCCCAAGCCTCACCAAATGAGAAAAACAGTAAAAGCTAGCTTGGCGTTAACATTGGGTCTAGTGTTTGCGTTTGATTTCCAGACAAGAGCAGCTATAGGCGACGCAGTATTACTACACGCAATTGTTACTATTTTTTTCTTTCCTGTTCGTACAATTGGTATTCAAATCGAGGTAATAATTATTGTTTCATAAACTAGATCAAAAATTTTTTTTTTTTTTTTTTTTTTACTAACGGTGCATTGATAGGCAACTATATTAGGTGTCATGGGTGGTTTAATCGCTGCTGCTTGGTGTTTTTTAGGTACAAAACATAGATTCGATGGCAACTTGGATTTTATTAAATGAAATATATAGGTACATTTCTTGCAAGTTTAGCGCGCGACCCTTCAAATCCAAACCCAGTACAAGCTGGCTCTTCGGCTATTCTTGCAGTATTTTTATTTTTAGGGACATTCGCACTTAATTTAGTACGTATGAAGGTACCCAAAGGTAACCACAGGCCTATATTTTATAAAGAAAAGCATTAACGTGATTTTCAGCAAATTTTGGTGCTGTCATTGCCTGTATTATGCTAAGTGTGAGAATTAAAGTTTAAGTGTGACAAATAGATGTTCGTATTTACATGCTACCTAATTTAGTTCTCATTAACCTATTCAGCTGGCTATTACGATTTTACGCCTATTATTATCGTAATAATCTCTCAAACAATTTAGAATCTGTACATATCTGACATATATTCTATAGTGGCAATTTTTAAAGCCTGTGGGTTCTGCCGCAGCTGTATGTCTTGCTGTAAATATGTTCCTGTGGCCAGATGACAGTGTCAGTAACTTTATCAACGTTACCAAAAACACTTTGATTGGATACAACGAGTTTTTCAAAGAACATTCTGAAGCTTTCCTTTCGTCCGCCGCACCATCAAAGAAAGCCTCCCTCCCCTGCCTCAAAGCACGACTTCGAAGTGGTGTTCTTATGATGATTGAATGTAAACGAGCCGTGAAACGAGAAATTATTTTTTCGCGTATGTCCGATGTAGATATCAGCGACTTGACTCACTTGATTACAAACATGCGATCACCTTTACACGGCATTGGACTCAGTTTAATTTTGCGAAACGATTACGAATGCGCCGAGACGGACCATTTGTTTTTCAAGCAGTTCGGCAACCCTTTGATTATGGAAGCATTTCATTCGTCTTTGTCGGGATTGACACCTGTTTCCAAAGATATTACAGACATATGCTATACTGCAGTGACTCAAATTGCAAACCGGCTCACAGACCTGCACTACCACCCACGCACCACCCTCAACAGTATCCTTTGGCCATTTCCTCGATTCTGGGTTTCCGGGGGCGCAAAGAACAAAACATTCGACGAAAAACAAAACATGGTCACCTCCAGCGACCTCCGCAAACTCATCGCCCGTTTCGATGAGGTCTCTAAAAGTAATCGAGTCTTTAGCCAATTTCTCGATATGAAGGCAAGTGAAATCCCTCGAAATGGCCCTCTGTACCTCCTCTTTCTTTACATTTACAACTTAAAGAAACATGCTACGAATGTTGCCACGCTTCTTGAAACCATTGAAACGATTGAAGCAGAACGCCAAAAAGTAAGGTTCTGGATGCCGCATCAGACTCTCAAACGCTGGATTACGTCAGGTGAAGATGTGGGCAATAACATGGGGGCACAAGAAACACAATTCGATGTGCAGAATGGCAGTAATGATCTCGCTCGTATTTCAACACGTGTGGATGAATTTGGTGCTGAGAACAGTAGTACGGATAGCATTTTTCTGGCAAACCCCGGCACACAAAAGAAAAGCAATTTAGGTGATCCAGATGTATCCGCTCCCGTGACGTTCTCGCAAAAAGTCTTTTATAGGATATATGTGATAGGTAGATGGTTCACGACAACGGATGTAGTGTATGCTCTGAAAGCTGCTGTGGGCGTTGTCATGCTTGCCATCCCTGGCTTTCGACCTGAGGATTATGGTTGGTTTATGCAATGGAGAGGACAATGGGCAATGATTACCTTGGCTCTCTGGACTTTCCCAATGACTGGTGCCTTTCTTATCGGGTAAATGTTCTTTTATTTTTTGGCCCTGTTTATGTACTCACCAAGAACGATTGTAGCCTTTTTTATAGAGTAGCTGGGTCAGTCATTGGCTCCGTGCTTGGAATAGTCATTTGGGAAATTTGCAGAGGGAATCCTTATGGTTTAACTGTCCTTTGCTTTTTCGTTTATATTCCAGCTTATCATATCTTCCTTTTTATAACGCAATACAGAGTGGTTGCCTTGATGAGCCAAGTAACATTAACCCTTGTCATTGTTTACGAGTATAACTATGTGGTTGAAAACGTCCCCGATCACGATGAAGTCTACACTGTTGCTGGAAAGGTAAATAAAAAGGAATATATATATACTAGAGTCTATTTTTAATACTTTCTCTAGCGTCTTCTTTTAGTTGTTATTGGTATTGCAGCTTCAGGAATTATTTCTGCCATTCCTTTTGCCACAACGGGCCGTGTACATTTACGAAAGAGAATTGGTAAAACGCTTCGAGATATTGGTAAATGTTTCGGTATTTTGTCTGCGGCTGCAACTTCAACGAGTCATAGAGAAGTATCACCCTCTGTTATTCGATCATTCGAGGAGTTATCGCTTACGCTAAGACGGCAAGTCGCAGAAGAGCATACTTTATTGGATTTGACACGCTATGAACCTCCTCTTCGTGGCTATTTCCCCTTTGCAAGCTATAGTACATTAGTTGAAAAGATTGATAACATGACGGATCTTGTGGCTAACATGGTAAGAAAAATAAAATAGGATAGAATGATGTATTTATTGATTTTTGATTTAGGGATATGCATTGGCTGGTGTTCGGCCTGAATGGAGAGCTCATATCGCGTCAATTTTAATAAGTGAAAGAAGAGAATACGTAAGCTATTTAAAGAAACCCCATCGCTAATGATTTTTTAACATTCTTCTTTGTAGCTTTCAAATATTCTTACAACCTTGAAGTTAATTTCTTCAACATTAATAGCCAAAACAGCTTTACCACCTTATATGATTTCTCCGATCGAGCTGAGACAAAGAGTCTTCAATATGCTAGAGAAAAAAATCATGTTTGACCAGAATGATATTGCAGATCCTTCTTTTCCTTGTTATAGTGCTTACATCATGAATAATCTGATGTTTATAGACGAACTTCAAATTGTGCTGGGGATTATTCAAGACCTTGTCGGCGTGGAAGACCCCGAATGTTGGTTACTTACTAGAGCATAACAATAGCATTACTTTACAACTTTAAATTTTACCCCTCTTTTAATATTTATTGTATTATAAAATAGAATATATCAAAACTGTTAGCTTATGAATATCGAGAGCTTTGCTAGTTTTTCTGGTAAAAGACCCAATTTTCTGATTGTACTACCCATGATGACTGATGGAATTGAATTAATCGTTTTCCCATCGATTCTCACAACATCTAATGGCTGCAGAACTGTGTTTGTCTCTTAGCCCAAGTATTTGGAATATTTCCCACTGCTATACGTTATTACTACTATAGTAACTCAATTTGCTTTTGGGGATATATATATATTTTTTTTTCCGTGGATTATAAATTCTTACCTTTTTCTTTTCTTTTCTTTCAGTACATAACTATGGTGTATACGTCCAAGTATCCCGATCTTCCTTTGTTCCAATCAGGAATTTTGCAGTTTTCATTTTTTGACAGAAAACACTTGTGTCCTGAGGATAGAGAGATTTTTATTGACGCACTGGATGGACGTTCAATTACCTTTGGGCAGTTGAAAGATCAAGTATTAAGGTTTGGCGCAGGTCTACAAAATAAATGCGGGTTTTAAGAGAACGATATTCTCTGTATTTTTGCTCCCAATCAAGTAAACACATTATATAGAGTTTTTTGTTCAAAAGCTTTAACTCACTCTTTCTTTGGTTGACAAACAGTATGTACAATTATATCATTCCCATGTTGGGTGCTTTAGCTGCTAGTAAAGTATATGGTGCCTTTTCTTTAAGTAACCTATGCTAACTTTTCTTTATCAGCAAATAATTACATAGACGGTGCTACTTCTCCAGCAAATCCAAATTACAACGCGGATGAACTATTGCATCAATTAAAAGCAAGTAAAGCAAAGATTATCATTTGTCACGAAGGCAATTTGAGCATTGCTTTGACCGCTGCTGAAAAAGTTGGTCTTCCCAAGTCCAATGTATTTCTTTTTGGTGACGCTGCGATTGATGGTGTCCAACCCTTTGGACTTCATTGCTTGCTGGAGAACAGCCTATTCTACTTAAACCTCTCACCTATGACGAAGCAAAGGAGAAAGTTGCTTATTTGTGCTTTTCATCAGGCACAACTGGTAAAAGTAAAAGCGTCATGACCACGTAGGTTTAATGATCAGTTTTTCTTTTACATATATTAAAGTGCTATATAGACATGCTAATATGACGGCGAATGTTCCTCAATGGACCATAGCAGATGAACCTTTTGTTGATCCTGCCAAAGACCGTATTCTTGCTGTACTTCCTTTCTTTCACGTATCTGGACTCTCTGCCATTTTACATAGAGCTATCTATTGGGGTATGCGTTCTTATGTACTACCAAGGTTTCATTTGCAAACCTTTTGTGAAGTGATTCAAAAGTACAGAATCTCATATATATCCCTCTTGCACCACCTGTTTATGTGCAATTGGCTAAAGAAGATATCGTCTCCAACTATGATCTTTCTTCTTTTCGTATTGGTATCTCTGGTGCTGTTCCTCTTAGTGCTAACCTTTCAAGAGCTGTGACTAAACGCTTGCCTCATTTGACTATCAAACAAGGGTATGGAATGACGGAAGCTTCTCCTGGTGTTCTCGCTGAGTCCATTGATAGCGTTGTAGATGGGTCAGTTGGCCACCTTCTTCCTAATATAATAGCTAGAATTGTTGATGAAAATGGGAAAGGTTTGTATACTAATACATAATGGTTTTATGTAGCTAATCTATTTATAAGAGCTCGCAAGAGGAGAACCAGGTGAACTCTGGATCAAGGGTCCCAACATCATGAAAGTAAACATACATTCTGAGTTTCGTTGTTTGAAAGGAAACTGGTGCTGTTTTTTAGGGCTACATCAATAATCCTGAAGCTACTGCTGAATTTATTGACAATGAGGGTTATTATTACACAGGCGATGTTGCTGTTGTAGATAAAAATGACTGCTTCTATATTGTTGACCGTATTAAAGAGCTTATTAAATACAATGGGTTTCAAGTAAGGGCTTTTTTAAGAGAAAAAAAACATACAGTGTTTTGCGTTTGAAAATAGAATTGTTGTGAAATATAAAATAGAATTTTTTGTTTGGCCAATAGAAAGTTTTGATCGTCAGTAGAAATGTTTGACGATCAATATACACATCACAAAAATAATAGAAAAAAAAAAAAAAAAGAACTTATAGTAGTTCTAGCAAAACTAAATTTATTAATTATAAACTTATATTCTTTCCATATTCATACACTTTGTAAATAATCTTCGTGAGTGACGGATCCAACCTTGACAGTCTTCAGGTGTAACTTTCTTGACTGCCTCTTCAATTCTGTCAGCAATCATTTCGTTCTTCAAAAGAGGCGTTTTACGTACTTCTCCCTTAATCTTTGACCAACACTCTTCAATGGGATTTAAAAAAAGGCGAGTATGGTGGTAGAAACAAAGCAGTGTGCCTATTGCCACGAATTGCTGTCATGACTTCTTCGGTTTTGTACATCGTGGCATTATCCATAACAATATGGATATTATGTAAACCAAGCTTGTTAAGTGTAGAAGTCATTTATTCTACAAATAGTAGAAAGTGTGATGATTTGGTGCCATGTGGTAGTGCTCTCTTTGTACCAGCTATCTTCTGCTTTTCATAGCCTTTGGACTTTGGAACCTGCTGAGAAACTGCAGTTAATCCATAGGCTGAAATGCAGCCCAAAATATCCAGGTTGGTGCCTTCCGGCTGTACTTCCACTTCCACAGATGTTCCTTTCTTGAACCAACCAACAGGACGCACCATATTTTTTTTTTAAATCCACTTTCATCCGCAAAAATGCATTTTCTTTCAAAATCGACGCTATTTTTCATAAGATACTCAACAAATTGTCGACGTTTTTCAATTGTGTCTTCCGAATTTCGTTCTGCTATTCTTGATTGGGTGCGAGTGAGTGTAAACTGAAGTTTATCAATTATGTGACGATAGACACTTGATTCATTAATCGTCAAATCATCAAAAGTAGCACGAAGATAGTTGGTAACATCTTTGACAGTACAGGTTGGATGATTTCGACGTAATTATCAATGAATTGTGAGTGGTTTTCAATAAGCTTAATGTTATTGCCTTTTAGTTTAACTTCAGGTGCTAGTTTATAACCAGGCAATATTGTTCCTCCATTTGCTCTCCATTCTTTATGGTACTTATAGGCAGATTTAGGTTCAATTTGAGCTTTTACGGCAGCTTTAGATATTTTAAAGTTATGGTTCTGGATTAGAGAAATGAATTCAGCCATATGTGATGGCTTATACTTTGTTGGTGTCCAAACCATGGCAGGTAGACGAGCCAAACCTAATTCAAATTCTTCTATAGCCATTACTGTATCTAAAGATTCTCCTTCTTCCTCTGACGAGATTGAAATATCCGAAAGATTCTCCAAACGATACAACATATTAATAGTCGCTTCTGCTTCTTTTGGCTGATATTCAGGTTCTTCTGTATCTAATTGATCACAAACAAAACCACCAGAAGGGAGGTAATGATAGAATCTAGTTGTCGACATGAAAATCAAAAACAATTTTTTTAGATAAATCGCAAGGTTTATAAAAGTAATAAAATGTATAAAAGTAAATATAATGGTTTATTGAGCAAAGTTTTATGAGAGTATTAAAGAAACCTATATTTTCGATATCAACGTTATATAGCCATTGAAAAAAAAAGCTGGCATCAAAGCCAATATGCCAAGATTCTTGAAGCAAGACCAACCAATATAGTCATAGGTTAATAACTAAGGCTAATATCACTAAAGTTTTGCGCCTTATATAAGTCTCGACACTCACTAGGTATTGATCTTTTTTTTTTTTCTATTGTTTTTGTAATGTGTATATTGATGGGTAGAGATTTATATTTTTTTTACCATCAATATAAATATCACAAAACCAACACAATATATGAATGTATAGAAGCTAAAACAAAAAATAATCATTTTCGAGTAATACGCGTAATACGCTTAATACTTTTTCCAATCACGAGAAATCTCTACAGGACCACCTACAGCCGCACGCAGATCCCGCTCGTGCCTTGCTATGCGGCAAATATCCACAAGGTGCAGAGCTTAACCATTTCTCCCTGTGTAGCGATCTGTCTAAGCTCAAGATTTAGATCACCGGGTCAACTATACCGTGCATGTTCAAGAGTGCAAACCTCCCAACAAATTCGCTTTTTCGGCCTTCTAGATGATCCTACACTCACCGTATCCTTCAACGAACAATTAACCACATTCCTTTCTGATTTAACAAATGCCTATCGGTGATTTTTCTATGGCACTTATTTCTATGCTTATTTTTATAATTTTTTTATGCTTACTTTCATATTGGCTAATTCTTGGTACACGTACTATTTTCATGTACTTTTTTTATGACCATGCTCAAGCAACTGAATTACCATGTGCTTGTATTGTCTTGAAAGAAAATATTAGTAGCTTCAGATCAAGTCACTAAAGAGATCATGCAATTTGTTGCTAGTCAAGTTGTTTCCTATAAACAGATCCGGATGGTTCGTTATTTTAATCAAATCCCAAAGAATCCATCAGGTAAAATACTTCGTCGTTTATTACGTGATAGTCTCAAAAAGCAAGAACCAGTCGTAACAGCCAGATTGTAAATTAAAATAAAAATAAACCAAATTGATGCCTAATGCGCCAATTTGACCAACTTCTCTAAAGAGATAACAAGAAAAAAAAAAAAAAAAAATGTTGACTCGGTGGAAATGTACAAGCACCTCTAATGGAAAGAAATAAGGGAAAATATCTGACTCGGTGGAAGAAAAAGAAAAAAAAAAATAGATGTTGGATATATAAATTTTTCTATCTTTTTTTTTTTTTTTTTTGGTTTTTGTCTTTCTTCCCTGTTTAAATATAACAAATATATCTATTATGGCTCTTCGTGTTTTGGCTTCTCGTGTAATTGCACCCACTTATATGCCTATTATTCGTAACTCGGCTACTTTGTCTGTCTACCGTGGTTATGCTAGTAAGTTTGAAAATTAGCAACATTTCAGCGTGCTCATTGTGAAATATAGCAAAGAAATATACTTCTGATCACGAATGGATCTCTGTCGAAAATGGTGTTGGTACTTTTGGTATTACTGACTTTGCTCAAAGAGCTTTAGGTGATGTTGTCTTTGTTGAGACTCCTGCTGTTGGTGACTCTGTTGAAAAAGAAGGTAAAAAAAAAAAAAAACTGAAATTGATAAATATATATAATATACCAACACCACTTTAGAACAAGTTGGTGCTATTGAATCTGTCAAGGCTGCCAGTGACATTTATTCTCCTGTTTCTGGTGAAATTGTCAATGTTAACGAAGCCTTGAGTGATGAACCCTCCTTGATTAACTCTAGCCCCGAAGAAGAAGGTAAGCTGTCAATTCATTAAATACCGTGTGAAACCATGGTAACAGAAAAATTATTACAGGTTGGTTGGCCAAGATTAAGCTTAGTAACACCGAAGAACTTGAAAGCTTAATGGACGAGCAAGCTTATGCTGCTCATTGTGAAGCTGCTGAAGACCATTAGATTTCTGTGTATAATAATAAAATAAAACATTAAAAAAAAAAAGAGAAAAAGAATAATAGTTTATTTTTTAACAACTTGTATAACATCTTCATCGTTTACTAAATGGTTAATACCAACACGCTGAGGATTATGTTTAGTTGAGGTTCCCCATACTAATGCATATCTAAAGTTGTCTGCTAAAGTTCTGTGAATAGCGTGACAAACATGTTCAACAGTTGCACCATTTCTAACAATAAGGCCATCATCAAAATCAGGGAATTCACCTCTTTTCTTTGTATATACACGCATTAAATTCAACTTTCTCCATATATTTTCGACTAAATAATCCATATTAAGGTCCTCTTCACAAGATACAACAACTGTATCAGGTTCATGTGCTAAACGGTCAACTTCTTCCAAACTAATTTGATCGATCTTATTATAACACTGTATATATATAGTGTTAGACCTATTTCTTTCCCAAATTAGCTCTACTTACATAAATGCATTTAATATATCTTCTGTTGCCTAAAATGACGTCGATAAATTGATCTACAGTAATATCTTCACGAATGACAATATCAGCATTGAAGATTTCTAGTTATGCACTTGGTCAGTAAAAGCACAACTACCTCTTTTAACTACTTACTGTAATCGTGTAAAATATTTTGAACCATCTTTTGATCGATCTTTGTAAGCTTTAGTGTCGCATTAAAAGTGATTCCACCACCCTTTTTAATCTTGAAAGACACGTTAGGAAATTTCTGATTCAGACGAATACCCACTGCTTCTAATTCAGCTTCTAATAAAGGTCTATATAGATGTATATCATAAGCGTCCCTTCTCATTCTCTCTTTTTTTTTTTCCCTTTACCTTTGTTGTGCTGATTTGGTGGCGTCCAACATCATTAATACAACATCTGCAGTACGAGCAACAGCAATAACTTGACGACCACGACCTTTACCTTGAGAGGCGCCTTCAATAATACCGGGCAAATCGAGCAATTGAATAGTAGCGCCTTTATATGTGAATTTACCAGGAACACAAGTTAATGTTGTGAATTCGTAAGCTGCTGCGATAGATTCGGCAGAGGTCAATTTAGACAACAAGGTTGATTTACCAACTGAAGGAAAACCAATCATGACAACACGTGCATCACCTGATTTCATGACATCAAAACCTTCACCCTTTCAAAAAAAAAAAAAAAAGAGCTTTAAAATTTGTAAATGTATGGGTGTTTTTTTAATGTTAGAGTACCTTTTCAGACTTGGTTTTAGAGCCTTCTAAAAGTTGAACACGGTATTTGGCTAACTTGGCTTTCAAAAGACCGAGATGGTATTCGGTGGCTATGTTTTTTTTTTTTTTTTTTTTTTTTTTTTTGGTTTTAGGATTGATGGCAAGTTTGTTATTTGTGAATTGCGTTACCCTTGTTCTTTTGAGTACGTCTGATTTCATTCTCAATGTCCTGAATCTTTTCCAAGATACCCATTTTATGCTGTTATAAAAACCAAAAGTTGTTGCAAAGAAAAAAAAAAAAATTTTTTTTTTTTTTTTTTACAACTAGTACCCACTTCCAAAAGTCGACATTTTTAACTTTTGCTAAACCTACTCAGTAGTCCCGCTAAAAATGTCCGCTCGTTAAGGATGAGACGAGAAGTTATTGTTTCTGAATCTTCACGTAATCATTGATACAGCCAAAGCAGTTATTTCAGCGAAATATTTTCCTGGAACAAATACTCCTGCTATTTAGTAGTGTCCCGACTAAATAGCTAAAAATCGAAAATAATGACTAAAAGTGATTGGCTAAAACGCACACTACCATTGTGTTGTTGATCTAAACATCTGAGTGTTCTATATTTTAATAAAGGTTGTTTACCGTGATAGCTTGCATTTATAACTTATTTTTTCTTTATTTGTGAGAATGATACATCGTAACTAACATAAGATGGTAACTTGAACAATGACTATTCATTGTTATCATGGGCTGAAAACATGATTGATATTTTTTTTGTTTCTTATCTATTATTTTACTCTTCAAAGACACTTCATTTGATGAAAAAGAAGCCGTAAGTTATATTCATTGACTTATAGAACAAAAATATGAACACTTTATATGCACAATAGTATTACAAAAGTTAGAAAAAAGGATGGCAAACAGCAAACTCTACCGCTGTACCGGTTATCGTTCCTCAAGTTCGTGGCACTAAGAGAAGCCACACTGAAGAACTTCCAGAGAGCTCAACAGCTGCTATGATGCGCCCACAAGTACAAAGGCAAAGAGTACTATCAACCAAAGACAAACTTCAAAAAATGAGAATAGCGTTTATCGATGAGATGGAATTGAATATTAAAAACAATATCAAAAATATTCTGAATAAAGCAAGTAAGCTTGAAGAAAAGAAAACGACTTTGTTAAATGTTACAAGATTGCCAAAGGGGATTTGTTCAGAGGCAGATAGAAATACGGCAGTAAAACCAGGTGACGTTCTGAATTTTTTATTCAGTACTGAGGCAAAGAATTGACCAGTTGACTTACAAACGCTTTCTTGCAGCAAAGATGGAACAAAAATCAGCAACTGTAAGTGACAAATTGGCTACTGTAGTAACAAGACGGCCTTTTACGCAACTCAGATAAACTCTTAATCCTATAGGTGTTTAGCTTACTGACAGAATGTTTTAAGCTTTAGATCAAACAGCCAAAAGTTGGTCAAAAAAGAAAGCTTTCTTCATCAAGTAGTACTGCTTCATATCAATCTGAAAGTGTAGGGTTTTCTTAAATACAAGCATTTGTTTTCTATAGTAACTATGTACTAAAATAATTTATTTTAGTCCAAACAATCAAGAAAGGGAAAAGAGAAAGAAACCCCTCCTGGAACAAAATCATCATCGGAGCCTTCTGTGACCAGGGCAAACCTTAATGATACGCTATTACTTGATGAAGACGTGCTACCAGAAGAAGAAGTTCTTCGAGGAGAAGACGAACAGGTTCCAATGAACAATGAGCGAACTCGTAGACGATTGAACCAATTAAAAGGATTCATGAGACACCTGCTCTTTATAAACGACACTCATTTGACTGTCTCCGCTTTGAACAATGAAAGCTCTTCTAATGATATAGATACAGAGGAGTCTTAAGTTTGCATCATGTTTTATCAGCGTTTGAAACCATATATACCGCACAAAAAACATTACGCTTTACCAAGCTTTCAAGTGCCGTTTGTTGTACTTGCCAGCGATGATTTTTCTTATGGTGAAAGTTGTCTTTCGTTTCATGATTATGAGAATAACAAAATTTCAACACAAGCAGAGGCATTGAATCAGAAAGATGCTGTAAATTATCAATTTTTCGATTACGAGACGTTACAAAGGGACTGTAACAGCAGAAAGTTGAAGTTTGCGCACAATATCACGGTCTTGCCTGGTGTTAAATATGCTCGAATCCTAGCTACTAAGAGAGAAAACGTTCATTCTTCTAGATATCCTCAAGCAGCAACTTCTGGGACAAGATTCAACTTACCGTGGAAAGAAATAGGTGATCTCTGGCAGAGAACAAAAGACAACAAAGGTTTGCTAGATGTGGAGATAAAACGTTATGAAAAGTCGAATAAAATGACACTTCAAGATATTCAAGTTCAGCCAAAGCTACTGGATATGTAATTTAGAAACTACAATTAAAGAATTAAAGCATTCAAAATGGGAAAAAGCTGTACCTCCAACCGTCAAAGAGAACAGACCAGACCAACAGCAAAAAAAAAAAAAAAAAAACCAAAGCCTATACCAACGTTTGCAGGAGCTGAAACAGGAACGTACGAAATGCTATGCAGTTATTGCAAAGTTGGAGCGAATCTTGTCAGATGGTAGATTCCAAAAGTACGTGCGGATAAAAGCTCGAAGTCTAAAAAGATGCCTACCCATACTCCTACCCAACATCCACAAAAGGCCATCAGCACGGCACCAATGATCAACAATGCTGAAAACATCTTGCTACATATCGAGCATCAATATCTTCGCGAGGGTTTTACTTTCTCATGCACAGACAATGGGATAGTAAAAATGACTGAAAGTGTTCTCTTGACATTCAATGGTTTTTTATATTATTTAAAGTCGGAGCTGGAGTAGAAGAGCAAGTAGAATATAAAGAGTATACCTAAACCTTTCACAACACATTCTGGTGACATAGACCTTGGTGGTGGTTGTTACAGAAGCTGTAAAATACTCAAGTTTAGAAAAAGCCAAAATGAAGAGATTGTCGATATTGTAGAGAAAGAGCTGTCGGAACAAGGTTTAAAGAAAGCAATTACTACCGTACAAATTGGGCAAACCTATCGTACACACTGTTCACACAGAAGATAATTGCAAGACTTCTACAACTTGCCGAATAAAGAGGCCCATTTGAAACGAAAAAACGAGCACATCAACACAAAATACAGAGACAGATTGTGTTCTAAAGAATGCTAAGCCCTTGGCCTATGTCATAAAAAAAAAAAAAAAATAATGTCAAAAATCAAAAAAGGAACCACCGCTTATCATATTGTTAGATCTGTTGTGGGGGCTATCAACGCACGTGGTTATAAGCCCCTTTTTCTACCACCATACCCCTCTCTTTTTTCTTAACCCGATAGCTAGAAGAGTGCTGGTTCAAGGTCAAAAGTAATATAAGAAGAAACCCTTTGGAAACGAGTGATACATTAACTCCTCGTATAACAGAGGTATGCTTAACAATAACAGCTGATATAATTGTATCGGTTGGATCAGACACTGGGATAAATGTCTCAACAACGAGAGAGGTTTGAAATAAGATCATTACAGCAATTAATAAAAACAGCAACAATCTATTTACTGTCTTGGACTATATATTTACTTGGTCTAAAGAGGGTATGTATTCAAGTGATCTGAATTAAAGTCTGAAGATTATTTTTATAAATACAAGTCCAGATCTAAAGTTCAAACACTTTATTTCATGATGACAGCAAAAAAAAAATAAAAACTATTCCCCTCCCCCTCTTATTTCGGTAGAAATATAATAACGGTGCGCGGTGTTTATCTTGAGTGTTCAATACATAAAGCAGCACAAGTAGGACTCTAACTTGACTTACTATATTTAACTCACATGATTTTTATTAAGGTTACCTTTTAATTCTACCCTTGAGATTGAAAACTTGATTTTTTAGACTAGCATAATTCCATTTTAGACGATGGTGTGATGTATTTAGAGAAATACGCTTATTCGATTTAGATGACTTGCTTCTTTTTTGTAGTTTCGAGATTTAAGGACCTTCTCCGTTTTCATTTTTTGGGTCGAATATGCAAGAAGAAGAGTGACCCCTGGCGGTCAATCAACTCTATCATAAAATTCAACAAGCGACAAACTTGGGCAGAATCAAGCAAGCTTATTTTTTGAACGTATTTCAAAAAGAAAATACCCATCAGTCTATTATTCAATATACAGCATAAATATTGGTTTTAGCCAAGTTTTTCCTTTCTGGTTTGAAGAGAACTGTATCTAAACCTAAATTCATAAATACAACCCATGATTCTTTACTACTTTGTCCCTTGATCTTGTATTATCCGATTGAACGTTATTCTAGGTTCCGCGATTGCACACACATATTCAAAATCTTGGGGACAAGGAGGCGTCAAATTTCGCGTTGCTCAAAACACATCATTATTATCTATTAAACAAACCATGCTTAAGAGTAGGACAACATCGTGGTTATATCTATTCAAACATATTAATGTATAAGCATGATGGCAGTCTATAAGATACGTCATTTTACGGTAAGAAATCATAACCAGCCCGAAAGTCGTGGAAAAGATATACGACGCGATACTATATCAGCTTCATGGCTCGAATACTGCATACCTTTTTTCTCGTAAATTTGTATCTCATCAAATCGCATTTTTATCACATAGGAACGCGATACCAAATCTGAAGGTTGTTTTTTGGCGTCCAAAAAAGGTATGAAGTTTGTCCAAATTCATTTTTGATTCGTTTAATTTAATTCTGAGTTTGAACTATCCTCAAGTTTGTGATACGGGTGGACAAAGGTTGTGTCTCCCCTCCTGATGATACCATAATCTTGTTGTAATATAAAAGAAAGCAATATGGCTACTTTTTTTTTTTTTTCCTTCCTTTTTGTTCTCCAAAAAAAATGCTTAGAATAACTTCCCTTTTATATACTGAAAAATTATGGACATCACCTATTATTGAAGAAGTAGAGGAAGAGCAACAGGTAGTAAATGAGTACGGGTCTATTATTCAAAAGAACGATGCTATTCAAACAAGAGAGATAAGACAAGGTAAGCGCCTATCTATCTGTATTTCGACTCTCTTTGCTAAAAAGCTATACTTATGTAGAGCCACTGGATCAAGAAGAGGTTATTATTGATGAAGATCAAGAACCTTCAAAAGTCAGTGTTGACGAAGATCAAAAGCCTTCAATAGTCAGTGTTGATGAAGATCAAGAACCTTCAAAAGTCAGTATTGATGAAGATCAAGAAGAAGTTGTGGAAATACATATCCCTGAACAAATTGATGAGGTGGAGGAAGAAGTGTTAGAAGAAGATCAGGTATTAGTCTCGCCGACCGAGGTGGTTATTCAAGTAGAGCCTGAAGAAATTGACAGGGAAATGCAAGAAGTAAAAGAGGAGTTGAATAATGAAAGGGCGGAGGTGAACTTATTGAAGGTTGACACAAAGATGGAAAGTGGCACAACAGAAGTAGCTATTGTTGAGTCACCTACTACTAGCATACCTGAAGAAGCCCTTCTCCAATCCAATATTTCATCTACATCGTCTATACCAGTGGTGACGCCTACATCAAGTCAATCTACACCTGTATATCATCTTCATCATCCTATTAATGATAAAAAAGAAACAGTCACCGTTATACCACGCCAGAGAAAGACATCTTTACTTCGAAGAGAGACTGATAAGTTTAATGACAGAAGAAAGAGTTTAACAAAGAAACTAAGAAAGGCTCTTACAGTCGATCTCAAATAATCTATTAATGCTTACAACTATATATATATATTTATAATTTATTATACTATCTACTATCATATTTAATAAAGACATTCTTCACTCCATGATGACTAAGAAAGGGCTGTACTGCTTTTTTTAATTATTAAGCGGGGGGGGGCGTTAAGCTTTTAATTTTACACACTAATGCTTTATTTATCTTTGCAGATTGATTACATAATTATTAAGCTTCTTTTGCTAGAGTTCTTCCAGCTCTCGTTTCCGAATTAAATCCTTCTTTCAAAATATCCACTTTATGTTTAAACTTATCCAAGCTCCACGACACTTTTCTAATCACTCTACTCTTACTGACTTTGTTCTTCTTCTTTTGATCCATCATATCTGCTTCAATCTCTTCATCATCAATATCCATCATCTCGTCTTCATCTGAAGGCTCATCACCATATTCTGAAGACATGCTACTTGGACGTCTTGTAGAAGGATCAAAATTTGAACTTTCTCCAAAAGAATCATCAACACCTGACTCGCGCTTTCTCTTTTCTTCCTGTACAGCAGTCTGGAAATCATAATCAAAGTGTTCAGGTTCTTCTCCTTCTGCACCCTTTTCTTCTTGTTCCTTGATCCATTTCTGAGCCTTGTAACGCACAGTTTGTGTGTAGAATGGGTCAGCGGCAACAAAGTCCTTTGTGAATGAGCGCAAATGGGTATGAACAGGCGAGAATCCAGGTACAATCTTCATGCGAAGACGGACTTGTCCCAATTCACCATCTTCAGGCCAAACGTCTTCGTTACGGTTGGCTTCCTTGGTGTGTTCGTTCATGTAGTGGTATAAACCTACTGTCACATCTTGCCATTCGTTATCGACCATCTTATTGAGCCAGAAACGACCTGTAGCTTTCGTGGTTGAGACCGCGCCCTGAGTGATGTGCACATAGACGGCAGTACGATAACGCATCATGAGTGGATAATAAAGGTGTTGGTTGTACCAGCCATATGTGGGACCCATTTCAGCACTGTTTTCTTGCTGTTGTTCAATGTTCTTGGCCTTGAGACGTTTGAGGATGACAGGATCAACATTGAGTGCAATTGTGGCTTTGGTAGAACTGATAGAGTTGGGGTCGAATGGGGATTTCAAGTTGGAGAGACTGAGGGTTTCAACAACGAGTGTGCCTACATCGCATCCCTGGAGTTCGCGGGGAAGAGTGAGACGCACAGGCTTGTACTTGAGAGACAATAACACTTTACCAAAGCCAATACCGTTAGCAAGAGGAATCCATTGTTGGATTTCTTTGAATTTGGCGTCTTGATCTTGGAAGAGATCTTTGAGAGAAAGTACTTTGGTACCAAGGACGGGATCACGTTCAAGGTCGACGCTGTTTTTGACAGAGATACGGATGAATGCATTATCAACGTCTTTGATAAATTGCTCCGTAATAGCGTTCCAATGCTATTTTGAAGTCAATGAATGTTTTTTTTTTAAAAAAAAAAAAAAAAGAGAGGAGATTAAACTTACTGGACTGGGATTTCTTAATTTTGTACGTGTTTGATACACCTTATTGTCATTGATATACAAGACAGCATAAGGGCTAACTACCTTATTGGGATTATAGGGATGTTTAAACTCTTCATTTGTTGGCAAAATACCAGGATCTCCAACTTCCAAATCGACAGCTTGATGAATAGTAACAGAAAGAATACCATTGTTGTGTTCAGGTAAGACAGGAGCTTCAAGCGCGTCTTGTTCTTCTTTGGGTTTATCCTTTTTGTTCTTGTTAACGGCTTCACCTGAAAATACATCCATATCAGGAGTAGGATACTTTGGATGGAAACTCATCTTCATATTTAGTTTCACCTTGGATGTTGCCTCTGATTTGCCATCAATGGGAGTCCAACTAGAAAAGCGTAAGTGTTTGTTACAGTACTTTTTTGTATATGTATATATTACCCATCAAAAACGACTCTTTCTTCTTGACTGTAAGATGCTACATTGCCAAGTTTATCCAAGGTTGCTTGAGTAATATCTTTAACGGACATAGATACAGAGCCCCACATGTCATCATATTTAATTTTATCAGCATCCCATACTTTTACATCCACCTTGGCATCAGCAATAATGTCGTCTTTTTTATGCATAAATACAAATGTAATTTAGTTGAAGATGTGGGTGCAGCTTTTTTCTTTTTACCTTTATAAACCAAGACATAAAGATTTTCATACCATCTGGGATCTTTATCATTTGTCAAAACACGAGTACTAGAAGCTGTCTTTTTAGGTTGAGTACTCAAAGAAATAGTAGCATAAGAGTCTTCCATATCTGAAAAAAAAAGGACATCTTTAGGAGAGATATTGATGTGGTTTTTCTTTGTTTTTACCTTGAAGTTGAATGGATGAATCACGAGAAGCTTCCCTTACTTCTACCATGACAACACCAATGGCTTCTGTATCTTTAGCAAAGGCACCCATTAAGGCTCTTACATCTATGGTCATACTCTTGGGATCGACTAAATCAGCAAAACCCAACTTGACACCTTCATTTACTAAGGTTTTGATCGTAGGCAAATTCATGATATTAAGATGTTTAGAGATAGGCATAACACCAGTCTCTATCTTGGGTACACTTGTAAATGCAATGGTTGCCTTTGAAATAAAGGGAAGGTCGGGTGAAGTCAAGATCTTGAATCGAATTTTACCTGATAATGCTGTAAGTTCAGCTTTCACTTCCAAGAAAGCTTTTAAAGCGGTTTGGAAACGTATAGTTAAACCAGGAGGTGTAGAGGTAGGACCTCGATTAGTGACCATTGAAGCAACGGGGTGTGAATGGAAACTGAATGCAGCTTCACCAAACTAACAAATGGGAATTAGAGTTTTGGTCTTTTTTTCTTCTTATTTTCCTTAATTTTACAATGCTTTCTTCTGGTTGGCCAGGTAAAGGTGGAAAGATGCGAATCCTATATTAAATAGATGTCATGATGACGTTGATATGGTTGGTCTTTTTTTTTTTTTTTTTTTTTTTTACATTTGAATACGTGGAGCTTGAACGCCAATATCAAAATCAGATACTTTGATTGCTTGCTATATAATTATTATTGAGTTTCTTATTTCAAGAGACAAACAGATTATACTTTACAATGACACTTGGTGCAACACTTTGAAGCGTGTCTTCCAAAAGGTCTTCAATATCAGTAAAAAATTCAGGGTCCACACTTCTCCATATTTTCTCAACCATATAATTTAACCATTCTACAGATTCACCTTCAGACGTATACAACTATAGTTATGATATTAGATACGAGTAGAAAAGAAAACAAGAAAAGACTTACAGTTTTCATACTTTGTATTTTTTCCAATTGCCAATCTAAACCTTCTTTGGCAGTTGTACCTAAATTCCAATAGGCCCAAGCGAAAAAGATACTAATAATGATACCCATGATGATACCAAAATGAAATCTTCCTGCAATATAACATACAGCGCCTGCTATTAAAATATATTTGATTGCCTTTAATTGAAAAGTCCAGACTAAATCTTCTGGAGGAACAGGATCCAAGGGAAAGGGGTGTTGCAGCTTTGATGTGACACTCTGCGAGTCATCCGTTGTGTCAAAGACTTGCTTTAAATCAGATATTGTTGATTCAAATGTACGGTTAAAGCTGGACGGCTGATCTTGTAAACGACGATGGTGACGATGTTCACTGTGTTTAACCTGGTTGTCAGCTTGATTGGGTTCAACTGTATTTGAAGTATTATGTACTTCTTGGTCATTTGGGGAGGGACCCCATTGATCTGCAAATGGTTTATTGGGATCGTTTGACCATACCTTAGCATGAGGGTTATTTTGTTCACGCAAAATAGTTGGCTTCATATCTTCATCAGAGCCTTGTTGTTGTGCTTTTTGATGCACATGACCTGCAGCATCCAATTCATTTCCTGGTTTGTCTTTATTCTGTTCTTGCTTCTTATCATCATCATCAAGTTGACGTTCATTGACTTTTTTGCGAATTTCTTTTACTTCCTCTTGGTTTTTGGCTTGTCTTTTTTGTTCTTCTTGTCGATCCTCATTCATTTCCAACGCCGTGACATTTTCGTCGTTGAATTTTAACATTTGTGCCATTTTTTTTTCAAAGAAGAGAGAGAGAGAAAAAAAAAAAAAAAAAAGGGTTAAAAGACTTTCCCTTGTCTTTAAGAAAAGAGATCGCATAAATTGAAACTTGCAGCCATGCTGAAAATGGAAAGTTTTAAATGACAATGCGCATACGTCAATTTTTTTTTTTTTTCTCTTCGCCACTGTAGATAAATTAAACTGAAATAATTATGATATGATGTTCAAAAAGTCCTATCTTCTATAGTATTAACAATTTGATTGTAGTTAAACAATTGCAAAGTTATAAAACATCTGCCTTTCTTTTCTAATTTTTTTGACAGATTTTCAAATACGAGGAGTGTTTGCCTTTATAGCTCAATACACTTAGATCTTGAAGATGTTTGTATATAATGACATAATGCAAGGTATAGTTCAGCAAGAAAAATAAATAAAAAAAAAAAAAAAAAGACTGTGTTGTTTTCCCATAATTCTTTCATTTTGTGCGCTAAAGAACAAGATCTTTCTTTTATCTGATAAGATCTTACAGCCCGTCCCCATTATCTTTATTCGTTTTGGTAGAAGATATAAAGAGCGAAGGTTGGTTAGTATTATGCGGATATTTGAATTTTGAATGTCAGTAGCATTTATAATGGCCCATTGTTAGTGGATGATCGCCAAAAAATAAAAACTTGTCCCTGTTTTCTGGTTTTTTCATGCATGATCTGAACAGGGCATTATTATTAGCCAGATCAGATAACATCGTGTTTTTTTTTTCTTATATCTCATAAAGCCAAATTCAATCAAAGAATTTTAATAATCCATATCTCGGACTTACAGACAATTAGAATTCTTTTGATCTAGGGTACGAGTTTAACTCATTTGAATATAGCCTGTCTCATAACGGTCAATAGAGGATAAAATCAACCGGAGAAGCCCGGTAATGTCATTAGCGGAAAATTATCCGAACCGTGGATGAATGGCTTCGAGCCGTCCCCAATAATGTCATTTATAATTACCACAGTAGTGCTCCTTTGGATATGAAAATAGAACATTTATATTTCCTAAACATTTACGGATTCAATCACCGAACTCGTATCATGTTTTATAAGATACCCTTTTATAGATTGATAGGAACAGCCTTAAATAGGGGAAATATCTTTATATACAGTACACGCTGTTAGAATAAGAGCCTTGCTAGTTAGATTAGAAGAACAGTGTATTTTTGGTGTACATTACCATCTCTTTGCTGATTTGTAATACAAAACTGACAGTTAGTCATTTAAATTACTTCATTCAACGTGGCAATTCTTACTAAGGTTCACAAACTGTAATTCATCTGTTATGACATAATATATACATTATTCATCTAAAGCCAAACTACATTTTCAACAATGGTTCTTATGTATTCAAGCAGTGTATATTATACTAATGATATTATTATGAACACCATCGGAAGGATTTCATAGAAAAGGAACTTGTCTGGCTTCTAAACATGCTGAGCCATTAAAGCGCTTCAATTAGTTGCCCGCCTCCTTCCATTAATATAATTCATGAAAACATTGCCTGCTTTTGTTTACCCAGTGTTTAAGCTGCGGTTTTTTTTTTTTTTTTTTCTAGTATAATAGTACTACTAGTATAGTAGGCCTGCTTACATAGAATACTATCCCTTGTTGACTTTACAACACTTGGTTGTGTTCAACTATTAAATGACACGTCATTTATAAAGTTTATAGTTACATGATTCACAGGGCCGGGTGACATCCGATATCAGGGGGAATACATTGATCGGGGTACATAGCCTCTTCATTTTACCAGTAGATCAATTCTCATGTAATTTAAATATAGGTTACTCAATTGCTGCCATAAGTAGCAATAGCTGTCATTACAATGAATTGACTAAAGATTCCTTTGATAATGAGCACCCTGTATAGTTAACTTTGCCTACAAGATATAATATAGAATGTAAATTTACTATTCAACCCGTATATCTAATATAGTTGAATACCTCGTACTGAATTACCTATAAACAATGGCCCAATGAAATGTATTTCCAACTCCCTTTGGTTCACCAAAATGAGTTGTTTGAAACCGGTGATGTATAAAACAAGAATGAACATAACACGGAGATTTATAGAGGGAATGGTATATCAAAGACGCGTTGATTGTCAATGTCATGCTTTTCGTTATTTTAAATATTTATTTCAATGTTTACTCTTTAATCAAATAAAGAAACTATGAACCATCCATCTTGGGTTTTATTTATAACTGTGTTTTAAAAGAAATATAGCAGATCGTGCCTTACTTCATAGCACAGGATTTTAAAACTCGTTGGGTGACGCAGGCGCTCGTATAAATAAAAAGGACCAGAGGAAAATAAAAAAAAAATTTTTTTTTATCACTCCTTTTTACTTTCCTTTCCACTTTATAATAACAACTCCTCACATCTGAATGCGCATGACACAATCTCGATTTCGAAATGTCATAGACTCAAGACAATACAAGATCGCAAGTCTACTTGGCTTTTTAACGCTTTAAAGTTAGAGGTAAAAGAATAATACATGAAATATATGATTTCCCGCATATAATCTGATTAAAGTTGTTTTTTAGCCCTAAAATTTCCATGTTTGGGAAAAGAAACCCTCAAGAGAACATGGAAAGGAACTTTTCCGGCTTTCCATATCGTCCCCCGCCCGCCGCCGACGTTACTACAAGGCATAGTTACAAACAACAACAATATGCGTCGGCGTGTCGTGGTGGGGGATGTCACTTTACAAAGGACACCTTCCCGTCGAGTCGGTGGTCCAAACTAATCGTCCCCGCCCCTCTTGTCTCTTTGCAAGTCAATAAAATTGTTTTCTTTTTTTAAAAATTTTCCTCATAAAATGATATATATCCCCTTTATAATCGTCAAAGTTAAATCATGATATTGTACTACCTCTCTCTATAAGCCATTATACCAATCGTAAATTTAAGTTCGGCATAGTGTCATTTTGGTTGGGCACATATTTAGTATTGGATCAAGATGCAATCGTATGATGTCTGGTGCGTATGTTATGCAATTTTCATCATGTGGACCGCATTCTTGATATCTAATAATCTAGTCAATTCCATGCATTTTTGTTTATCCCTTGATCAAACGTTATGTATAAACTTAGCCAAATCTGTTCATCCGAACGCTTAAATGATGTTTACCAACTGCATGCTATGAAAAATTCCCGAAAAAAAAGGGGGGCAGCGGAATTTTAACTTTTGTTGAATTATCATAGAATGAGTGAATTTATGAACCATCCAGTTATCTGAGGTTTCGAAATGCCTTTGTCAAGTGCTTATTGAAAGCTGGATTGTGTAGCTCAGCTCAGCTTAGTAATAATCTTTTTTTTTTTTTTTTTTTCAAATGAGATGCTAAAAGGCTACACGATAAATCAACAATAGTTTATTCCAAATAGAAGATACATTTAAAGAAAACCAAGCGTGGAGATAGCCTAATCGGAGAAAAGAATAGTTATTCGTACAGGGAAGACGTACTTTAGAGTCACCCTTCTTTTAATGTGGCCATCTACAAAGTATGTGTCTTGTAATAGGGAGAATCTCTTTTTGTAATCTGCTTTTGAAAACAATTCATATAACACCAGCCGAGAGTATTATCATCGACATCAGTATCTTGTTCCAGCTTTTGGTTTAAACAATATATACTACTCTAACTTTTGAATTGTAGCATAGCGGCAATTAAAATAAGAATCTTTTTATATCCATATCAAGCAACTCATTATTCGCCCTTTTCTTTTTTTTTTTTTGTACATACTTATGTACGATCTTGCACAAAATAATAAAAGACACCGATAAAATATTCTTGAGGTTAGCAGCGATTGCAGAAAAATCTCCATAGAATACACTTGGCTCTTTCATGTGTATGTTCCGAATAGATGAGAACAAAGACTCTTTTTTTTTAGTTACATCCGCAGAACAGAGCATCCCCCAATAAAAAAAGAGACACTAAAAGAAAACTCTGGGGACTGACAAATATATACAAAGCCGCTTAAATCATGACGCATTGATGGTCCATTATCTCGGTGACAATAAAAAAAGCAGCGTTTTGTTGATTTTGCTATTTAAGGTACTCTATTTGCCAAATGGAGGATATCTAAGTCTGTTACGCTGACATATTAGTCATATTGTATGAAGCATTATATACAAGCAATACTGTTCACATGGATTACGACTTGCTGTTTCGTCCCAGCGCTGCATTATGCATCTGAGTACCACAATGTGAGAGACACGTGTAATTGAAGTACAAGGTTTATTGTCTGAAACAATAACTATAGATAACATCTAACGATGGGGATTCAAAGAGATTCTCGAATATATTGGAATCATGAGTAATGAAACATCTTTTATTGTCTATCATGTTTCAATCGAGTCTATTCAGTTAAATCTATTACTTATTCAGTAGGATTGTTTCTTATTTTACACGGAGACATTGTCTCTTAAAGACTATAAGAAACGATATCTCATTCAAATTAATAGCTGTAATACTCAACAAGCTTTTTTTTTTTTTAAACCTAGTAACTATAGCAAAACTTATCTTTTGCCTGATTTTTCTAGAAAATTTCGCATCCAAATTCCGGGAATGCGTAACTTCAAAAGCAACAGGGTCATTTCAAATTCAGACGTTGTTAGCTTCTTTTTATTGGACAAGCTGAAATTAAATGTTAGACCCTTCTTTTTTACCTTTTTTTAACGAACGTTACAAGAAATTTTGGAAAAGAAAATTCAGTTTTTAGGCAAAAAAAGAGAACTTTGGATCACTTACTATTTCCTCAAAAGCTCAAACCAGTTAAACAGAGATATTCAGCGAAATTACATAGAAACTTGCAAAAATATAATACACTCTCCTATCGTGATTGATATTCAAAGTGATGTTCATATGAGCCCATCAACTTGAAATACACGTTTGTCAGATATAGTTTCTTAAGGATAGGATCAAGTCGATGGAAAAAGAACTGAGGGAGGGCATCGCAGTAGTATAAAACTGGTTGTTTTTTAAACTTTTTTTATTTTTTTTTATCATGTTGTGACATATGACGCACCAAAACCAATGTTTGCTCATACACCAAAAAGTTCAAAGAATGAATAGGAAAGGCGCGCATTAAAGTCACAGTGATACCTCTATAAAAACCGTTGAATCCATTTCTCTTATAAATATCCCTAACACAATCCATTGCACTTTTATAGGTAGGTTGTGTTGATAGAATTTCTTTTTGAATCAATGTCTTTACAAGGTCCAAGGGGAATACGACAATCCAGCACATAATGCCACATACACCGCCTGCTAAAAACTGTGTCAAGGGTCCACTTGATGTGTTTTTGTTTCCACTAAGTACATATTTTGTTGTTTCATATCCTCCAAAATAAACTGCAGTACCTATGAAGTCTCTTACTAAAATAGTAGGTTAATAAGTTTGTGTATAAAGATGTGAGGGATTCTTTTTTTTTTTTTTTTTTTTACTTAGATGAAGTGAGAAACCACTATAAAGACCAGTGATGCCTTTCTTTTTTAGAATTTCTCGTGCGGAATGCCAGCTCGAAGTGGATGTAAAGTTAGATTTTTTCTGTTGGTTGGTGTGGGTGGGTTTAATAATCAAGACGGGAGGAATGGCAGTGGGAGTGACAGGTAGACCAGCACCTACAGTTGTTTTATTTACAATAGTAGGTTTCACGATCTCATTTTGAGGTTGGATGTGCATGACAGTGGCGCCTGTGGATATACTTTTTGTTTGCAATAATAAGAACTCGAGCTGCTTTTGCACCTTGACTAATTCAAAGGGGCAACTTAGAGTGGCAATAAAAGCACCACTAATACCACCAGCCAAGGAAGAGATTGACATAGTAGACAGCATCGTGTTTTGATCAAATACTTTGGGGTAGATCTTTTTATAGTAGGCTTTCGAATTTTCGTAAACAGAAAATGATATTGATTTAATTATGCTAACAGTAATCAACGGTGGTATAACGCCTAAAAAAAAAAAAAACAGAATGGTTAGTTTTGGCATATGGACGTCATTTTCTTTGTTACCCCTAAAAAATCCTCGAACACCTTCTTCTCTGTAAGTTTGTTTTATGCACGATGGTATGGAATCATAGTGTTGTGTCTGTAATCTAGTTTTTACTGAATCAAACTAAAAAAAAAAAAAAATAAACAGACGCATGTCAAAATTAAAAGGTGGTGTTCTTTATTATTTCAATGCTAATGTTGAAATACTAATGTTTATTTACTGGGTATCCTGATACAACACCAACGACTGCTGCTGAAGAAGCTGCAATTATAGTCCTATTTGCTTCACATAGTTGTTAATTGAAAAGCAGTGAAATTCACGCGATTATTCGACTTTACCCCACAATATTTCGTGAAATAGTGTCTGTACATGTGAAGGATGAACTTTTCTACTTTCATTTTCTGACATGATTATTTAAAATTGAGAGAATTAAAAAAAAAAAAAAAAAAGGTGCGATATTTAAGCTTCCTTTCCCTTTGTGGGAGGGTAAAATCCAAAAACAACCTATCATCATCCTTATTATTTACATTAAAATTCCCATACATTTGATTCTATAAAAACTGTCACTTATCATTATGTACATTTTATTCCAAGTTATCAGTTAAAGTAGCAAACATTTTACGAACATCATCAATCTTCATAGTGCCCAATACTTCACCTTTACGTGTTCTAACATTCACAGTACCCTCATCCATTTCTTTTTGTCCTACAACGAAAATGAAGTTATACTGTTGGAGTTGTGCTTGGCGAATCATCTTATTAAGGCGGTCGCGAGGTGAATTATCAACGTCAACGTAATACTGATCATGAGAGTTGGAGTTTGTGCCCAATGATAGTGATTTTGCTACGTCTTTAGCGTAATCTGCAAACTGAGTAGACACTGGAATAACAACACCTTGTCTAGGACTAAGCCAAAATGGCCACTTGCCATTCGTATGTTCGATCAAAATAGCCATCATACGTTCAATCGAGCCCAAAATAGCTCTGTGCACAATGACAGGCGTTTGTGCTACATCGTTTTCATCTACATATTTCAATCCGAATCTTCTGGGTAGTTGGAAATCCAACTGGATAGTGGCAGTTTGGTGTGACTTGCCGCTAGAGTCTTTAACCATGATATCAATCTTGGGTCCATAGAAAGCACCATCACCTTCTTTAATGGTCCAAGAGCGGCCTGTTGCATTCAATGCTTGTGTAAGAGATTCTTCGGCATGATTCCATTCTTCAATAGAGCCAATATACTGGGATTCTGGACGCGTGGATAATGTCAAGTCGTATTGGGGAAACTTGAATGCACTATAGACACGATCAACAAAGGATAAACAAGACGTGATTTCGGACGCGATTTGATTTTCAGAACAGAAAATATGAGCATCATCCTGATGGAATCGACGCACTCTAGTCAAACCTGTCAAGGCACCTGAAGCCTCGTTTCTGTGGAGGGGACTAAAATCGGCTAGTCGAATAGGTAAATCCCTATAGGATTTAGGGGTGCTGTCAAAAATCAAACAGTGACCGGGACAATTCATAGGTTTCAACCCAAACAAACCCTCATCCTCAGAATCAACTGTATCTTCATGGTGATGCTGACACGTTTGCTCGCGTCCACTCTTTACCATAAACATATCCTCCATGTAATTTTGCCAATGTCCACTGGTTTCCCACAAATCCTTCTTGTAAATCAAAGGCGTCATCACTTCTTCATATCCATATCGAGCGTATTCGGTTCTCAAAAAATCTTGGAGTTTATGTACAATACGTGTTCCGTGAGGTAACATGAAGATGGATCCCGGACTGACAGGGTGAATCATAAACAATGACTGTGCTTTACCAATCGCTCTATGATCTCTCTCATTTGTCTTGGAAACATCTAAGGAATATTAGCACCATTTTTTTTTCCTCCTTTTTTTTTTTCCCTCATACCATTCACCTTCTTCTCTGACACTTTACTTAAACAAGGTCGAGATGTGTATAGGGATCGGAAAACAGGTTTAGTCTGTAAAAAAGCACCTACAATCTTTGAAGTTAGAAAAACGATTCTCACTGAAATCTCTTGAAACTTACGAGAGTTCGTTCTTAAAGAACGCACGATCGGGCGACCGAACATTGTATAAAAAAATAATATTATAGAAGGGGATAAACCCAGCCCCACCCATTCCTTTTATCATTTCAAAGAGAAATCACGTGAGTAGGGCTTGTCTGACTTTTTAAAAAATATTTTGACAGGTCCTTAAAAATCTGCTGCAAACCGCGTTTCACTCATACAATCAAAAATCATCAAGAAGTAACAGTAGTCTCCAATAAAATGTAAGGAGTAATGACAAAATAGACAGTACACGCAAACGGCAAGGAATCAACGACAATTCGAATAGAAATGTAAGTAGAACGGATGTATATTTCCATGTTTGAGGCATCAGTTGTCAAATCCACGACAAAGGCGTTTGCTCTAACTTTCAAAAAGCATCTGCAAACGAAGAAGCAACAAAACAGTGAGGGAGAATCCAAAACAGTAAGAATTATTCAGGGTATATATTTTGCTCAAAGTTTTTGCAACGTGTTATACTAACACTCGTTGTTATTTAGGTGCTAGTAAAGCGACTAAACCAACAAGTAACTCTAACTGAAAAAAGTATGCATGATGTGGCTAGGGCAATTGAGTTTAGTCTGGGGACAAATTGTTCACTTCTTGGTAGCAGATGTAGTAAAGATAGGTTGTATATTGTCTATTCTCTTTATAGAGCTTTACACAACGTTATGCTTCTCAAATCTTCGCAGTTTACCTACTATATACGTGATCATTTCATTGATAAAGTCCTAAACAAATAGCATAAAAGCATTTTTAATACCTTGGTAGTTAACGTGGAAGAGAAAGCCCAAAACATTGCGAAGTCCCTTGACGATATTATTTATATATGTATGTGAACGATGCAGAGCTTTTGCTATAGTCATTAATAAAACCATTAACCATCATAGAACCTAGGGAAAAAATATTAAGACGCGCGAAGCCGTTCAAAAGTTGGTTGCCATGAGCGTTGATAAAGAAGGCCGTAAAGCGCAACTGTTAATTGGATTGTCAAACTTGCAAATTCATATTAATTATTGTTATATATTAGTTTTATAATAGCATATAACTAGAGATTGTACATCATAACAGTACATAGAGCTTAGTGTAGCAAAAGGAGATTGAATAATGATCTGTGATTTATATATTCAAGAGAACTTGACAGGATCAAAGAATTGCTCTGTGGTATCTTGCATTATATAAACTACTTTTTCCACAGGCAAGCTCCTCCCGATTCTGTCAGTCGTGATGTCAAATGAGTAATCTGGTCCTCTTTCTAGTGTAGCAGTGCAGGTATTCTAACTACGGTCTCTGTTTCTTTTACTTTTTCCTCTATTACTGTAAAAGATTCTCTCATTCTATATAACACCTAGAAATAGCCAGGGCACTACAATACTCGACATTATAACACCAATGTGTCTTCAATCTTCAAATTTTTTTGCAAATAATTTTTTGTTTTTTTTTAAAGCTTGTCTACACTAGACATTGGTCGCACTTTTTTTCAAGTCCCAAATTTTGTATATTTTCAAACGCGGAAACACTTGTGCGAGAGAGATGAATAACAACAGCAACGTTCCTATTAATCAACAAGTAATTTTCTTTTTCTTTTTTTTTTTTCATGTCCATTATTAATGCCCGAGAAAAAAATATTGTAGCCACAGCCATCTTCTACCAATGCAAACGAAGATGAAGAAGAAGTCATTACACAGCTCACATTAGCCAATCTAAAGGTTCTTATGGTGCGTAAAGGCGATCAAATCATATATAAACTACCCAATAACATGCAAGTGTCATCGATTGCCGAAGAACAACGTCAGCAATTGATGAATGAAATTCAATCTATTCATGCTGCTACCATGGCAGCAGCAGCTCAGCAACAACAGCAGCTAACACAACAACAGCTTGCCAACAGTGACTCATCGACAAAGCCTCTTGCACCAAAGATCCCAGATAAGTTACCACAGCCTTCCGCCGCTGAATTTGATGCTATGAAAGAAACAGCACGCAATTTAAGAGAGGAATTTGAAAGACAACAAAGGATGCAACAACAGTGGAATCGATCCGATATGGAAGGTCTGTCTCCGTCTTCTAATGACAGTAAAACTACGAGAAGATATAATAAGACAGGTAAATATTCGAAAAAGCGACAATTGTCTACTCAATCACAACACTTGGGTCCACAACAGTTTGTTGCTTTACAGCCCTCACTACAACAATCGGCACCTATGCCTCTTCCTCTTACGACAACAACAGATAATGAAAAAGGGACAGAAAAAGTAGATCCGATACAGCAAACGACACAAGTTAGCTCGCTTTTATTGAAAAGGCTGCCTGAAGAAGAATTGCATCACCGTGAAATCAAGAAAAGGTAAAATAAACGGCATGAAAGACAGGAGTCTAAATAACGAAAATATAGGTTTTTGGACGCATTATTATTAGATAGACAATCCGTAACCACTCCAGATTATGACAAGCCCTTTGTATCTGTTGAAGACGCCATTGAAAGATTAGTTGCGTATCACATTTACCAATATCCCAAAGAAGACTTGAACTCAAATCAAAGTTCTATTGAAAAACAAGACGAAACAACGATCGAAATATTTAAATGCAAAGTAGATATGTTTGAGAAACATAACAGGATTAGAAAAAACTTGAAAAAGGCAAGTAAAAAGCCTATGAGTGTACTCTGTCTGTATTCACCTTTTCTTACTAGGACATATCTCTAAAAGTACTTATGAACCGACAAGTTACAAACGATCAAAGACAAAAAATAGCAGAAGAACAATCGAGGATTGCAAAGGAGCAAGCAGCGCAAAAAGAAGAAATGTTGCGTGTGCAAACAGAGAATGCGAAATTGACAGCACTTGCAGAACAGCAAGCACGACAGCAGATGCAGCCGCAACAGATATTAAATAACAGCTATCCTCCTCAAGGTATTAACGCAGCAATGGGAGGAAACTATTCAAATAGACTTGCTCAGGCAAATGCTTTATTGCAAAATCCAGAGTTTATCAATTATTTTAGTCAATTAAGTCCTGAATCACAACAAGATTTACTCAGAAATAGAGAGCAATTGGTTGCATTACTTGAGAAACAACAACTCAATCGTCATCTAAAATAAATGTAGCACATGAAAAAAAAGTCAGTTGTGTCACAGTGGCACATATTTTTAATTGGTCGATCTTTTTTTTAAAAAAAAAATTATAAATGAATTGCGCCACAAACTGATTCTAATGTCTCAGGAGAGCCCATATCACTTTGGATCCGGCCAATATGCTGAAGATAATCGTTTTTTTATCATATATGTCCATCTTGACCGTGTTGTGCAAGTTTCACGTTTGACCAGAGAAAATTTATGGTCTTTGCTTGTAATACCCGAAATGCATCGTTTCCAAAAATAAAAAGTTTTGGGTTATTCTAAACACAAATTGTTTTTTATTATATTATAAATTATTAAAAAAGATTATTAGAGAGCGAGGTAAAAGACAGCAGCTAAGGCAGTTAAAGTGAATCCCATAGCGGGGGCGTGAGAAACAGCAGCGGAAGCAGCAGCGTTGTTGGTTGAAGAGGAGTTGGAAGCACCACCGCCGGGGGAAACGCCACCATTATTTGTGGAAGAGACAGTTGATCCATTGGAGCTAACGACATTACCGTTGCTATCTAAATAAGTACCTTGGGTATAGGCAGGCAAAGCAGGAAGATCGTCCGTATCATCAAAGTTCAATTGGGTCTTGAGGGCATCGACACGTTTGCTGACCCATTGACTGATAGAGTCGGTGTTGTTGCCTGTCAAACCGTTTTGGAAATCTTGGAGGGTGAAGGAGGTCTTGGTACCGGGGGAATGACCAGCAATGCCGCGAGACCAAACGATATCTTCTTCTAACATCTTGGACCATGCTTGCAAACGGGGGTTGACGATGCTGGGCTTGAAGAAACGCTTAACAATGGTCTTGAGAGTGGTTTGGAAGACACCGTCATAATAGGTGTTGTTGAGGAAGACGTCGACGAGGGGACGTTGAGAGCCGGGACGAGAGTAGTTCTTGTAAGAGACAGTGTTGAGGCTGGCATCTTCGAGGCCGTTACCATACACTTCGTCAAAATCGTAAGTGATCAAGGTCCACTTGTTGTTGCTCAAATCGTTGTTCAAGTAGTAGTTACTAGCTTGGTACCAGAAACCATCCCAGGAACCGATCAAGAAGTTAATAGCCATGTGGATTAAAGTGTGTTGGGGGTCGACCAAGTTAGCAATGCTACCAGGATGTTGAGCATCAGTGGCATCAGCAGCGTTGACTTGACTAAGACGCTTAGTGAAATCCATGATCAAACGTTGGCTATCGTTCTTCTTGGAAATGCTCTTATCTTCACCGTTATCAGCTAACTTGTAAAGATCTTCAGGATAGGAGGCATTGTTATCACCGAGGTAAACCAAGTTACCTTCTTGGGTTTCACTTAAAGCATTGCCCTTATAGGTGACACCTAAATGATCACAATGAGATTAGTAAACAAATAATCAAATAAGGTATATTTTTTTTTTTTTACCTGTAGTAGGGTTTTGGAAATTACCACCGTGAAGGATAGCGTCAATCAAATGAGTAGAAGCATCGTCCATTAACAAGAAAAGACCATAAGGTTCGTTGTTAATAAAGACACGGACCCAGGAACTAGAAAGGGTTGCGCCACCGGAAGCAGCAAGCATGTCTAAAACTAGTTTTTCACGGCTGGTGATGAAAAAAAAAAAAAAAAGTTTCAGTTTTCAGGTTTTACATGGTAAGAAAAAAAGGTACAGGCGGACTTACGCAAAAGTAGCATCAGTTTCTTCGGCACGAAGCTTTAATGTAGTGCGACCGTACAAAAGACCCTTGTCAGCGCCTTTAGTAGTATAACCGTTAATATCAATAGAATAAGATTGCTTGGCGAAATCCTTAGTGGATTGACCACTTGTACTGAGACCGGCGTTTTGGAAGGTAAAGACTTCCTTGTTGCTGATGTAAGCAAAGTCAGAAATCAAGGCATCATCGGTTTTAGCTGTGGGATCTTTGTTAATAGCATCGAGTTGTGTAGCATTCACGGTCATAATAATGGTAGCGACTTCATTGGACTTGTTTAAATTAGTGAATAAAGCTATAAAAGAAGGCGTCAGTGAAAAAGTTTTCAAAAAAAAAAAAAAAAACTAGCGCTATTTACTGGGATAGATGGGATTGAAGGCTTGAGGAAGGCCAGGAACATCATAAATAGTTTGGCTACGATTGAAGAATTCGTTGCCAGTAGAAGTAACACCCTGAGCGAGATTTCTAGTAGTTGATTCAGGAGTATTGCCAATGACATATTGATAAGTATTAGAGTAAGGAGCGGTACCGGTAAAGATATTAGGGTGAGCAGAACTCTTTTGAAGTGCCACGGTTTGGCCACCAACAGAGACAGAGACAGTTTGATTGCCTGAAGGGAAAGCAACAACGCTATACTGTACATCTGCAGCTAATGCACCAGAGATAAGTGCGGCTGCCAAAGTAGAAATGGCAATCAACTTCATAATTTTAAAAAAAATAAAGAAAGTAAAGAAGAAAAGAAAGAAAAGGCAAGAAAAAGAAAAGAAACAGAGAAAGACAGAGAGGCGATCTTTTTTCTTTCTTATTTCTTTTTTTTTTTTTTTGAGTTTCCCGGGTATTACAATGTTAAGTATTAGGGGAAAATCTAAGGGGAGTTTTGATCTGAAGTTGGAAAATATTACATGACATCGCGTGACAACAGACACTGCACAAGTTCAAAGTGAAGGTGTCACAATAATAATAAAGGACGTGAAAGACTATTAAAAATAAATTTCAATTCCAAGCAAAAAAGGGAAATTTAAGTAGGGACTTTAAGCGCGATACAAACCATATAAAGTTTTAAAGCTAAAAATATAATACAAGATGCACAAAAAAAGTAACCAATAATGCATAGGCGCTTAGCCCATTGTTTTTGAAACGTGCAAAATAACCATAAAAATACTACTTCTGTAACTATTTTGGAAGATCCTTCGTTGTATAATGGAATTCAATGGCACGAAAGAAAGATTTATAACACTTTGTTTAACCGAAAGGCTACCCGATTCTATTTAAGAAATGACGTTTGCCCTGATTATTATTATTATTATTAATAGAGACAGTATAAACAAATGGCTATTTATAGTGTCTATGAAATATAGAAGATCATCGACTATTGGGAATTCTTTACCACCGCTGCAATCTTTTTTAACAATCAAAAACTTATCCAATAAAAAAAAACCTGTTTATTATTATAAGATATCTATTATGTACACAATGCAAATATGAGTTTAGTATTAAGGGAGTGAGAAAAAGGGGGGGGGGGGGGAACTTATTAGACTTGTTGATACTTTTCATTATTATTATCAGAAGGTGTGGCTTCTTCTATTGTACTACCACTACTTGTATGATTATTGTTTACATCACGGTCAATTCGTTTTAGATCTGACTTTAGAAATAAGGTAGGTATGGCGCCAATACACGCTAAAACTACTGCATAAATCAACGCATGCTTCATATTGTGAGGCGGGTTTGCATCAGGACCTGCTCTTAATGCGTCCATGATATAGGTTGTACAGAAAGAAGCAATCTGACACGCTAACCAAAGAATAGAAGCACTGACAGATTCTGAGACAGGAAAAGTACATTCTGCAGCGAGTTCTAAGGACACGGGTATCATAAGAAATACAAAGAGACCATTTAAGAAACAAGATATCATGACAAATGGATAACTATTTCTTAAATCTTTTTTTTTTTTTTTTAAGATTATTGTGAGCTGACTTTATGCTATATATTGTTTGGAATTTACCTTGAATGTACAAAATAACAAATGTAATAATATTCATGATAGCGGATACTTTCAAGACAATCACATGTTTTCCAGTATAGTCTGTAATTCTGCCTGCTATCACAGCACCTACAACACCACTAATAATACGTACAAAACTTGCATAACCTGCTTCTACTGTATTATATCCTTGTGCAGTAAAGATGTAACTTGTGATAGACACAACAGAGGCAAACAGACAAAAATAGATGCTGAAAGACACGAGTAACAAGATGTAGTTTCTATTTCGTAATAAAGTTTTAAAACTTTGCTTGAAAGTAGTACGGGCCACTGTAGAACTTTGAGTGGGGGGAACTTTGGGCCCTGAAGGTAAAAAGAGAAACGGAATCCCAAATGCTGTAGAAATCCCAGCTGTGATTAAAAGCTATCATTTATCATTTTAGTTGATTTGTTTTGTTTCTATATATAGTCTTTTCCTTACGGCTCTGGGCAATTCACCTGGTACTGTCACTAGTTTTGGCATAGATAATGTAGCTACAATCATACCTAGAGGTAATGCTATTATGTTGTATTATCTCAGCTACTCGTTTTTTTTTTTTTTTTCTTGCATTCGTACTAACCTTGTAAAGAATTTGCAGTAACCCGATGATGGCTAGAAAACCAGACAGCAGCAAACTAAATAGATGGCCAAATTAACTCAAGTCATGGTTCCTTCTTTTATCATTACTTTACATGTGTGCCAACATTCATAATAAAAGGCTCCGCAATGGACGCTAAGCACTACGTCGTATATACGTATGAATAACGCACCCAGAAAACAAGATTTTTTAGTGTTGTAACACGTACCTGACCAAACATAATAACTGGGTATCTTTGATGAACGGGAGCAAGCGAGCCGAAATATCTGATCCAAGAGCCCAACACGTTAGTTCCTCCTGCCAACAACAACTATAAACAAACAAGAATAATAAGAACAAATGACATCGATTCTCTCCTCTTTTAAGTTATATTACACAGGTTTTCATTCCATATCTTTCAAAGACCCAACCTGTAAACCCACCTATTGCGATATAAATCAAGGTAGCACAGTTGGATAGCCACGTAATAGATGAAATAGTGACGTTCATATAAGAGGCGCTGATCGATGCGACGGGACTAAACGTCAACCATCTTAAATTGACAGACATATTTAATAGTACAATACATGCTAACTCAATCCAAGCTAAATAAGAGGTCTTATTCTCAGCTATTATTAATTCCACATTCTCCTCCCTTTCTTCTCGGCAGTTGTTTTTATCCCTTTTCTTATTATTAAAAATCATGGAAAGGAAAAAAAAAAAGGAAGGGGGGGATCCAAAACCCTAAAAAAAAAATTTTTTTTTCTGATGCGATTAAAGGGCCGCACCATTGAAAAAAAAAAAAAAAGTTGTTCTCAAAGAACTTCTTTTGCAAAATTCATAAAAATACAATGCACAGTAATAGAGTATTAGTTGTTTAAGAAGAGACCAATGCCTCTAATAAAAAAAAAAGTCTAAAATTTGTCCGAGTCTACTGAGAGGATCCAAATCTTTATGGCAAACCAAACATTTTTTACTTCTTGTGAATTAACAAAAGTTTCTCAATTCACATCTCTTTCAAAATATTGCACACTTTTGTCTAACATGATGATCTACATTTTTTTGGTTTAGCGCAAAGGTATTTGGTCAATTTTATAGTATGAATATATCAAACAGGGCTGCCAGCTGATTGTTTGACATACATGTTCTTATTCAGATGATTATAAATACAAGTATAACAACAGAGATGTATGTAACTCAACTATGTATGTATAAAAGCATTTGCCACAAAAAGAAGAAAGATTTTTCTTTATTTTTTTAAATTCCAAGAAAATGTTGTCAAAAGCAAAAGAGAGTCTGTTTATTTAATTTATAATAATTCATCAGGGGATATTTGATCTGGTAAGCCATTCTTTTGACGCCATAAAAGAAAATCCTTGTAATTCTTGATTTTACCGTTTGAGCTTTCCACCACGTCTCGATAAATTTGGAGTGTTTGATGAAATCGTCTCTTGTGATTTGAAAACCAATAAGTGATATTACGAGAAGCCAAGCCGGTCTTTTTTTGAACTTCTTTTCTTTGTTGCTTTGTTAACTTCTTTTGATAACTATAAACTTCGAAAAAGACAGACTTTAAATAGAGCGAAGTTTCACGGTCGTAAGAAGTCACTGTTCTTCTTTTTGAATCACTCTTGCTTAAAGACACCTTTTTTTTCTTTTTTTTTTTGTTATCCATAATAGAAGAGACATAAGAAAGTGTCATATGTTCTGGTTTAACGCATTGCTGCTGTTTTTTCTGTTCTTCTGTTATATTCACTACGGTAGTAGTATAAAAAGGAGTAGAGGTCTGTTTTTCTTCGTTAAAAATATAAGTGCAAGCAGTAATAGATGGTGGTTTAGTCAAACCATGGGTTGACCATGCTAATACTGAACTATCTTCTTCAACAATCATTCTTCTTGTAATTTAAAGAAAGAAAAAAAAAAAAAAGAGAGAGTGATGTGTTTTTTATTTAACTCTTATAAATATGTTGTCAATAAACAATAAAAGATATACGTATTGACAACTTTTTTGATAGATTTTAAACTTCACTATCCAAATTATGTAAAGGCACAAATCTTCCTCTAGTGTTAGTGTCTTTGTTGTTCTTTAATAAGTTACTTAATGAGTTTAGACTGGCTCCCCTTCTTCTCTTTGTCTTTACAAATAAGATAAATCCGACGGAAACAATGACTGTCGCTGTAATAGCATAAAATACATAACTCTTGTCTTCGAGCAATGGTGCTTTATCTTCTTCTTGCATTAATAAGTCGTCCTCTACTCCCTGTTGTTCTTGTTGTATTTCGTTTAATTGTTGTATCACTTTTTCAATTTCACCTTTGTTTTTGGCTGCTTTATAGATAGGTGACTTGTACGGTTCTAGCAGTGATTTAACATCTAAATTTTCTTCTAAATAGGTCTCGGGTGATAATGAACCAGCCATTAAAATACTACTGGCAATCAGGCGATGAATGCCTCCCGTTAAATGTGTCTTGTCCCACCAAACATAACTGTCAATATCATCGTTGCATTTCCCTTGACACGTATCCCAATAGGGATCTTGTGTATTTTTGATATTAAACACTTCAGGCTGATCCACAATATCATTCAATAATTGATGAATATCCACTAAATCCAATTCAAGGTTTGCTAGATGCTTATTCATCTTTTCCAGTTCTTTTTTCAGTTGTTCATTCAAACTATTGGCTGCCTTTTCTCTACTTAAAGTCATGTCTGTATCTTCTGATTTTGCGTAATGCGGCATTCTTTCTAAAGGAGGAACACCAAACACAATAAACTTGTTGTTTGAAAACACCCTGCGTACATTTCTCTAATATTGTACTAACAAGTCAGTTCTATAAACTCTTATCTTTTTCTTCTTAAACTTTACAAGATTAGTACTAATACATTCCACCACTTTAGTCAACTCCTTTGATTGTTGTTGCTGTGGCTTTTCCTCAAATATCTTGTAAATATCATTAACGCCTACCCAGAAAATAACAGCCGTCTCTTCTGGTTTCAAGCTCATGTTTTGGTGATAATACATTTCTACTTGGTCAACAATACTCGGGATATAGCTTTCTTCTTGCTGTTTATACATGTCGTTATCACAAACTGCTCCACTAAATGCAAAACTGTATAAAGAAGCTTGCCATCCAACTGCTAAATGTTCATTCCATAAAGGCCCATTTGACAACCTTTGTTTATTTCCAACATCTGAATAGGAATCACCAAAGACGACAATATTTTTTATAGTTCCTTCTTCTTTTGCTGCTCGGATGAGTGTTATAAAGAGTGGTAAAAGTAAAATGATGAATTTGTTCATCTCGTTATTATAAAAAAAGAGAGAGAGAGAGAGGATTATTAATTGCTTGGAAAATAAGGGGGAGGCTTTTTTTTTTTTTTTTAAAAAACGTGGAAATTTGAAGATCCTCCCCTCCCGTACCAACAGCGATCACTTGGTACTGATGTTCAACAAACTCAGCATTAAAAATGTATCATAGTCCGCTCTTGCGACCTTCAGGAACAAGATCAAAACAGTAACGCATACATCCAAAAGAACAATAATTGACACCACTTTTATGTATACATTAGATTACAATTAAATACCTCCCAAATATCCCTATATGTAATAACTTGACAGTTTTGATTTAAATATTCTGCCGTATCTTTTGTTCTCTACATGCTAATAGAAAACTGCTTAAAGTTCCTTGTGATGTCCGCAAACATCAATGAAGGAGCTAGTTACTTAAACAGCAAATATTTCCATTTGTATGGTTAATATGTGTGATAAAAGAACAAACAATGAAAAGAGTAGTTTGAGAATATTTCAAACGTTTAGTTACTAAGTCTAAAGCTATAAAAACTAAATAAAGGTATTTACACTACAGTAAAGGGTTAGAAACACAGAACTAAGAGTTGATAGGTTAACATAGTGATATGTATATCATAAACACAGGTAGGTTTTATCAATTATAGAATAATAAATCACACGTTGTATTGTTTACTCATTTAAGGACGCTTGACTGGACAATAAGACAACCCAAGATCAATATGGAACCTTTTCTCTTGTTGTATCTAAGGCATGGTCTTATTATAAATTCTAATGATTTATATTATAACTATTAGACATGATATGAAACAGGCATATTTATTTGTATCTAACTAGCATTAGATTTTACTAGTTCAAGCTATACAACAGTCTGTGACCTCAAGAAGCAGGTCATCTTGGATGGTTGGCGGATGATCGCTATAACTGTGTTTAGCGCAGTTGAGAACATACTCAAAACTGACGATGACGTTCGATACTTTGTTGATTTGGGCTAAAAAGATAGTGATTTCTCCCAAGGCCAACGGAAATTGAATCTGCTCAACTTCGAACATGGTGCACATGCATCGCTGGGCTCGACACAAGACGTAGAAAGTGGCATGGTTGCCTACATATAGAAAAAATCTGTTGAATGATACTATCAATTCATTCAATGATGTAGTAAAGGTACCAACAACAATGAATGCAAAGGTTGTCTTCGTATTTTGCTCATCTGAAGCAATCTTAGCTAAAGTTGCCACCTGCAAGAAATTCAACTCAACCAGGCGATGGCTGAGTACTTGGGCTGGAGGCTTCACTTTGTCACAGTCCAACTTCTCCCAATGAGGCACCACGCACAATGTTTATTGAAGCGCATGGTCGTATTGTTGCGGATTTATTGTCATCGCTGATGGACGTCCTATGTATATGAAGCAAGTTAGATCACGGATGTTCGATCTTCTATCTTTTCGCATTGTTTTCCATCAATCACTTCACTTCTATTGAAATGCTTTGCATATCACCGGAAAATGACATCCTCGTCAATGTTTTCAAACAAGGGCGCCAGACTTGCTTGAAGATACCTTGTGATCAGCTCCGTTTCTTGTGGATCATCCCCCAAAAACATGTTTTGGGAGTGTCTCCACCCTGTAGTATCAATGAGTTAGGATGTTCTTATTTCAAGTTTTTTAGAGACTTGCATGTTCCTTGCAGCCGAAATAATTTTGTTTGTGGTTGCCATGGTTTCGCCTTCCAATAGTGCCATGATTTGACGACTGGCATCAATTCTTGAGGTGTTCTACAGTAGTCAATGAAACCGATATTGTTAACTTATTTTTTCCTCTATTCAAACTGTCATAGAACTTACGATAGGCTTAGGATGAATCACCTGCCCCACAATTTGTTCAAGCGCTGACTTAGTTGCTGTAGGAAATTCATGGCCAGCGATTGCATTTTACTAGTCAATATGTTGGCTACTAGGGCGTCACAAATATTTAGATTAATATAGTTGCGATATTACTGACTGATGTTAGATGGGAGTAATGTTCCGCGTATTATGGTGGCGCACCAAGGTTCTCAGTAGAATTTGTACAATATTGTAACTATAAAGAAAGAAAGGATTCATAATAGCTGCCCCTATTTATAAATAATAAGGAGAAAATATTGCCAAATTATAGTTTGCTTATGTTCCTTTGTTCTATGACGATTGATTTATTATGGTCAGAAATAGGACTCATTGTCTCCAGAATAGCTAGATGTATCACGCAAAGGAAGCACTTATTGCTCAGTAAAGATTCAACAGAAATCCGTATGTAATGAGCGCGTGCATTTAGCAAAATCTTGGTGCGTTACTATGATGCGCAAAACTTTACTCTTTAAATACCATACATGAATCCATTTGCGGAAAATCGGAAATTCCAAGGATTTGAGCATTTAAACTACAAACTATTACCTGGAAGACCAAAACATGTTTACGAAGCTGAGATAGATCAAAGCATTGCCTATAACAAGATAATACCCTTTCACTATTCCTATACTATAGCCGTCTGTTCTGCGCCCAAGCTTTCTCGTTTTAATACGTTTTGGAGCTCTCAAACTAACATTAATTAAGCCAGTGACAGATATGACACCTAACAAACCGGCGTTACATTGCTTTAGTTTAGGTACTGTGCGGGGGTTCCCTTCTTTCATCAGTTTGCTGCCACTGTTGTACCCAATCATACTTTTGTTGAATCTTATCTTCGCTATTTCTTTTTATAGGCTGGAATTGTGCTTGTTTAATAAGTAGATACATTCACTGTATGATAAAAACAATCAAATAATTTCTACCGATTTGCCGCTTCTGGTTTATAAATAAGCTTTTTTAAAAAAAAAGATCTTTGTTACATATATAATGCTTGCAACATGACCTCTCTAACTGATATAAAAGAAGCAAATGAAATTTCAAAAGAAGACATTGTTGTAGAATCTAAATTAACAATTACAGAAGTCGACGAAGGAAAGCTTGACGTTCAATCATTTGCAACTATTTCGTGGAAAGTGAAATCGCTTATCTTGATCTCAATGTTAACTATGCCAGGTATATAAATCAGAAAGAGAAAGAGGATCTAGCAATTAACAATATATAGTGGGATGTCATTTTATGGAAGCTACACTAAGTACACTGAAAACAACACTTAAACAAGTAAAAGAAGGGCTTTTTATCACAAATTACTTTTATTCATATTTTATAATAGACAATGGTGATCAATAATACACAGTTTAGTATCTTGATGACATCCGTCACACTTCTCAACACCGTCTTAGCTTTAATAGCAGGCATATTTGCTGACGATTTTTCGTCCAATGCTATCGGTACCATTCGTCTTACTCTGGCTATCAATATGTTGATTTTTATTGGCAGCTTGATTACAACAATAGGTGCACAGCACCTCGAGTTCAACTTAATGGTCGCTGGTCAATTCATTTTTGGTCTCGGTGACTGTGCAATTGTGACCTTCCAAGAGGCCATTCTATCACGCTGGTTTCGTGATAAGCAGCTCACTATTGTGTGGGGTCTTATGCTGAGTGTGGCACGATTGACGAAATTCGTTGCCAAATTGGTATGTTACCCACTTGTCAATGCCACAGGTGACTTCACACGGCCCATCGTTCTCTCAATGATCTTTTGTGCTATATCAGTGGGTGCAAATGTCTTATATTGGGTGGCAATGACACGAGCAGGACTTGCGACCGTGACAGGAAAAGAAATATACATGCCCTCATCGAGACATAGTAGAGAAAAGAAGAGCAAGTCTCAGATCTTACGTATGTTCTTGTACTTACCTGCGATTTATTGGATGGTGCCATGGCTGCAGTTGACGCTATCAAGTGTCTTGAGTGCATTTGATGATGTATCTACGGAATTTGTACAGTTTGAATTCACGACGTCTAGCTTGTATGCAGGGTATACCAGTAGTTTTGTTCAACTTGTACCTATCATTGCTGCACCCCTTTCTGGTCTTGTTATTGACAAGTTTGGGCGTCGTTTGTATTTACTGATGTCTGGTGGTGTGTTGCTGTTGGTGGGTTTATTGCTCCTATCTTATACCCAAACGAACCCCATTGTCGGTATTTTGCTTATTTCATCCACTTTTGCGTTTGGCTCTGTTGGTATCATGAGCTCATGTACTTTATTACTTCCCGTGGAACTCATTGGTGTGGGAGTCGGACTAAAAAAGTCTGCCAATAACGTGGGATCTACAATTATTTCTATCATTGTAGGCTATATTCAAGATTTGACATTTCATGATGGCAATAGTTTAGATAACTTTACTGATCAAGTACACCAATACGACTATGTCATGATATTCTTTATTGCAGTAACATCGTTTTCAATCGTGTTGATTGTTGTATTTTGGTATATGGACAGGTCGCAGTTGAATGGTTGGTTGCAGGCGAACAAAAAAGAGCGTGCTAGAAGACTCGAAATAGTAAGGCAAATATCCTTATATAATGAGAGCAATAGCCTAGAGAAGAACGAGGAGGAAAAAGAAGAGGCATTCAAATCCGTGGGGAACCAATTGAAACAAAAGAAATCTTACATGTATGTTGGTATCTATGGTGTGTGGTTTGTTGTCTCCTGGGTCATATTTTTCGTGTTTGCATTAATGCCCATATACCAAGACTATTCACTTTAGTATACTAATAAATATCTGTAACAACACTGATATATGTATCTGCCTCTCTGTTTTCATATTTCCACATTTTCATGACACTGATCTAGTCTTGTTAAGATAAAAGCTTTATGTTATTTCTAACAGTGAAATCACTGTACTATTTTACATATAAAGCTAGTACTCTTAGGTTGCTCGTGTCAACCACCCTCATTTTTACAGCTACTTAATAATACCAGGAGAATCACATACAGTACATTGCGACATATTGCTGCGATCGTAATTTACCAGCGTGAAACTTGTGTGCGAAATGTTGGTTTACAATCATCTGAACATTGAATACTTACAGGCCATACGTCCGGGTACATGATGGTGATGTTAAAACTTCTATAGGGCTGACACCAAGTTTGTCAGGATGTAGTGAAGGCAGTTTCTCATGCTTAGAATAGAGATTTGAGATAGCGTCGCTGTTGTTGTAAAGACCTTATCCTCATGCATCTGCCAACTAGGTTACTGGTATTATCATTTTATATACCAGTTGCTCTAATAATGGCACTTTAAGGCAAAAGAAATCTGAACAGCTGAGAAGGCACGCGGATATGAAAGGCAAGGTGGCGTGAAAATGATGAGTTTACGGATCCTCAAAGTTCCCTATATACACAACATAAAGCATGGTATATACCGTATAGAAAGATAGATTGAGATGTAATGTAATGCTGTATAACTTATTATATACTTGATAACAATGATAAGTTTTTTAGATTATAGTACATATGAAACCTTCTTGAAACGTACACCAGATGTTCCTTTGGACATATACATCGATATATACGAGATCTTCCATCGTGAACATGACTTCAATAGCCAAAAGCCAGTAGTATTATCTTTTCAGCTGGCGAACTTTTTTTTTTTTCAGACAATGACATAAACAGCATCAGTTAATTACTATAGGTAGAATAAATGTATCGCTTCTTTGAGGGTTGTTATATATACATATGCTAATAAAAACAAGGGGCTCCAATGAATAATCATACTGGAACCTAACAATCAAAGTACACACAATAAAGAACAAAGCTGCATAACATGCGCATATACTATGTGTACATTTTCTTACCAAAGATTATATATCAAGGAGCTTTAAGAATGCCTTTCATATTTTTACTTGTGAAAGACTGCTTGTACCACCACCAATTAAAAAAGCTTATTTGTTTTTTTTTGGGGGGGAAGGAGGGAGGCGAGTGATGCTTACTAAATATGTATATTGCATTTACAAACATCACTTTATCAAAGGTGGGAATGCCCTTATCTTATGAGCTAGTCATAATTTATATGAAACTTTTTACAAGTTCGGTAAATAACAATAATATCTTTCTTCAATGTTTATTGCTGACTTTCAAATGACAATCTCATAAAATAAACTTTCTTATAAATCTGACAAATGAACTTTTTTTTTTTTTCTTCTTCTTTTTTTTTTTCCTGCTTCTAAAAATAATGTCTTCTCCGTTACCAGTGAATGCTAAGCAAGGATACAAAGAGGGAGTAGCGAGGATAAACGAGGAAGCTTCTTCTTACCTTTCTAGTTCATTTGACCGAGCCAACAGTACAGCACGTTTAGGCTCTTCACCTTTAGCAAATCTCTACAGTTCTTCACCTAAAAGTGTACAAACTTATGGTTCTGTCGATATGGACCATGTATTAACTACCAATAGTGGTGGTCTTTTTCGCCCCTTATCCACAGCAACTTTCAATCCCGAGGATAACACCGTAAGTGTCGATATGTCGGACCCCCAAGTAGCCAAGGTTGTCAAACGCCATTTGGTTGGGACGTCTTCTTCTGCTGCTTCCTCGTTACGAGCCAGTTCAATTCACCGTACAGACACAAATGACAGTGATAACGTGAAAAGTGTGCATCAGTTACCAGGAGGATCAATCACACATGACATTTATAAATGGGCCGATGATATGGAGCAAGAACAGATGGCGAGACGTCAACGTTCGCAGTCATTTGCATTACCACGATCAGAGCCTTTAGACCCTGCGTTGGCAAGATTGAAAGATCCTGGAGGGTTTAGAAGACACTTTGTAGTAGATAAAGCAGCAAGACAGGGACGAGCACCTCCGCACTGGATGACTCGTACATTTGTGGACTTTTTAGCCTTATATGGACATTTTGGTGGTGAGGATTTAAGCGACGACGAAGAAGATGGTGAGGTAGGACACGATGAAGAAGAACCTTTAATACCTAGAGTGCAAGAAAGTACACCACAAGGAACTGCTACACCTGCAAAAGCTGTCTTTTTACTATTAAAGTCATTTGTTGGTACAGGCGTCATGTTTTTACCAAAAGCGTAAGTTACTTGTATATATGGTTTTTGGGGGGTACTGATTGAAGCTTGTTTTAGGTTTTTCAATGGTGGTATGCTGTTTTCAACTAGTTTATTATCCGCTATTGCCTTCATTTCTTTATATTCATTTTTATTGTTGGTTGAAACTCGTGATAAGATTCCTGTTTCATTTGGTGATATTGGCGGCGTCTTGTTTGGTAAAGGGATGCGTGCTGCTGTATTATTAGCCATTACTTTGTCACAGGTATATATATATATATATATATATAAACAGTGATGGGTGTACTCATGTGATTATATAGATGGGGTTTGTATGTGCTTATATGGTGTTTGTCGCTCAAAATGTACAAGCACTTATTGAAGCTGTATCTCAATGCAATGCTCAAGTGTCATTATCTTGGTTAATTCTTGGTCAGATTGTCATCTTTGTCCCACTTGCTATGATTCGTCGAATCCAGAAATTATCTGCATTTGCCTTAATTGCAGACTTATTTATTTTGATAGGATTGGTTTATCTTTATTATTTCGACTTTATCACTTTATCACATCATGGTATTGCTGACGTAGAATGGATGATCAACTATAAGTCATTCCCTATGTTTATTGGTACAGCTGTCTTTACCTATGAAGGTGTTGGATTAGTTATTCCTATTACAGAATCCATGGCTGAACCAAAGAAGTTTCCTAAAGTCTTATCCGGTACAATGCTATTTATTACTGTCGTCTTTTTGTCGGTTGGTTTTATTTCTTATATGGCGTTTGGTAGTGATGTTCAAACAGTAATCTTATTGAATATGCCTGGTACACCTGTCGTAAATACGATTCAAGGCCTGTATGCACTGGCTATTTGTCTATCTATCCCTCTCCAGTTATTCCCTGCCATTCGTATTGTTGAAAATGGATTATTCACCAAATCAGGAAAGTACAATAATAAGGTCAAATGGCAAAAGAACATCTTTAGATTCTTCAGTGTGCTTGTATGTGCGTATATTGCCATTCTTGGATCAGCTGATTTAGACAAATTTGTTTCTCTTGTTGGATCTGTTTGCTGTGTTCCTCTCTGTTTCTTGTTCCCCCCTCTTTTCCATTTGAAAGCAGTTGCTAAATCATGGCGTGAAAAGGCCATTGATATTGCCATTATTATCTTTGGTACAGTGTCTATGATCTATACCACTGGTATCACTATTGCTTTATGGTCTCAAGGTGGTGAAGCCGCCCCTATTTCAAGATGCCCTTCATAACTTAGAAACAACTTGTCATCAATAAATAAAGCTTATTTTGCTAAAGACCATAAGATTATTTTTGCTGTTTTATGCGCTAGATTTAATACATATTGCGCATATATTTACATAAAAACCATGTAACGACATAGTGTTTCGAGTCATGTCTAACCTAATTGAATATTTCCGTCCCCAGAACTAACCCGGTGGTTAACACTTCTTTTAGGATAACACTTGATGCAAGCCCATTTTCGGATTTTGCTAAATGCACACGTTCATTACACACGTATTTCTGTTGATAATAAATGCTTCATTTGTAAACCTGGCTATTCTCGAGACACAGAAGAAGCGTTTTTTTTTTTTTTTTTTTGTATTAAGTGTAACTTTATTAAGCTCGGTTAAATTAAGAAGCTAATACATGTCAAGTGAAGTTAAGCTTCACGAGACGCAAAAAAAGAAGATATATACATCGACTGCTAGGTTTGGAACAGCCGGAAACAAGTGACAGAGGACCATGGCT
>JNEK01002996.1:0-26104 GCA_000697295.1 Mucor indicus B7402
ATCGAATTTCTTTAAAATTAAAAAATTCAAAGTACATTTAAAAAAAACTATTTTTGACATTGCGAAGCGTATAAACTATATTTTTTCAAGATGCAAAAACTACAACCATATAATTCAAAGCCGTAGAATTCATTTTTTTATTTTTTTCAATAATTTAACTAGTAAATTATTGAGTAATACCTATTTTTCTAAAAATAAAATCTAAAGGTCACCTTTTAGATAATCTACGAGGTAACCTTTCAGAACATTTTAGATCAAAATAAAATCTAAAATGCCCACTTTTCTGTAGTGAAAACTCCGTTTAAAACGCGGATAAAAAATAAAATTTTTTTCACAGGAATACAAGAAGCGGGTATAGCTCAGCTGGGAGAGCGTTAGACTGAAGATCTAAAGGTCGGGTGTTCGATCCACTCTAGCCGCAAATTATTTTTTGTAAAAAAAGTGTGGTGCGTGTAATGTCGGAGTTTAGGCCCTACTTTTGTTGGGGGCTGTTGGTTCGACTTCTAGTATCGTTCAAATAACTATAACTTCTAAAAGCGAAACTGAAGTCAAGTATAATTTAAGACAAGAGTTGGGAAGAAGGGGATTATTTTTTAATTTTGAATTTCAGTACTTTATAAATGATTTGAATTACATTTAATATACTCGCTGTTTCTTATTGTCAGTCTTTCGTTCCGGGACTGTCGGCTTGAATCTCCTTTTCTTATTACTTTTCCAATCCATATTTCGAGTTAGTACAATAATGTTTGGTAACCGAGCTATTCTTTTTATTTTTGGGTTTGTTGCGGTACTATGATCTTACTCTCTGAGCAAACAACAGCGGTACTACATAGAAATCTTAAAACCTGAAGAAAAAAAATGAGAACCTGTCTATTAGAGAAAAGTAGGCTTTCTGATTTATTTCAACCAAGCAGTACGTATGAAGGTCAAAAGTGTCACTGGTATACTTTACGCTGGAGGTGATAGGTTCCACTACTGCTAGCACAAATACAATCGAAGCCAGAGGCAAATAGTGTACTATATAGCAGCATTTTGCTTTTCGATGATATGTCTTGGCCAGCAGGGCCTCAATCAGGTTTTGACCCCTCTTCTTGTTGTTCGTTTTATATGTATTTATACAGGTTACAGTATCCTCTTTTATCCGAAGCAAAAATAACCGTAATAATATCGACTTTAATCTTTAGAAATATAAGGGCGAGAGAGTTAAGAAGCCAAAACTACACACCTCGAGAAAATAACAGAATGAGCAGAACTACTGTTGCTGCTTTATAGCTCCCATGTTTAGGCCGAGATACAAAAGTGCTATAATTTATTGAAATAAAAACTAGTGATTAAAAGCTATATTCAATAAGCTTTGAAATGACTTTATCCATTTGACCATCGTATAACTTGAGGAAATTAATAGCAACTTCGTCATTTGCCGTGAAGCCCTATATTATGGTTAACGATTTAATCTCTTTTATCATTAAAAACGATTACCATTTCATGCAATTGTGTCAGTTGAGACTGATATACAAGAGAATCCTGTATTGACGGTGTATGGGGTGATTCAGGAGTCACTGTATTATTAGAATGTACTGAGGAGGAAACAGTATCTTCAGAAGTATTCTCGATAAGAACAAAGTCGTCGTCATCCAACTGATTAGTGAAGCTGTAAGCATCTGTGCTATTATGGTCACTATATTCCTCATCTGCAAAGGTATCCCGATCATTATCGCTACTTATTTGACTATCAGTAAGTGAGGTTCTATCTGTAGTAGATTCAGAGAGAGCATCCTCATGATGCTGTTGATTTGAAGCAGATGTAGTAGTGGAGGGGGTTGGGTAAATCATTTCACTGCTATTTATCATGGCAGAAGGTGTGGGATCATGTGGTTTTTTTTCTGGTTCGAGGTCCTCATCTACTTTAATAGTGCACCATAAATTGTCTCCGAAGCGTTGACCCTCAGGTGTGCATAAGCAGAAATAGCTAGTGTAATCTCCAGGTGAATCTGGGGCTTGAAGTTCAGCGGTGATACATGTTTCTTCATCAGGGCCGATGACAGGTACTGCAAAACAATCAGGATGTGATATAGGATAAGGTCTTAAAATTGAACCACCATTAAATAATAAATGAGAGCCAATAGGCCATTCAACATTACCAGTGTTTTTGACCTTCCACATCTTCCAAGAGATAATGATTAGAGAAATTCTATCAAGTATTGATATTGCTTACCTTGATAAAAGGCTTCTTGGGAACAATCAAGGTGCCATCTGGAATATTTAAATCCGAAATAAAAGTAGCATTTACTGTAAGATTTGGTTGAGGTTGAGTGATGGGTAGTGATGATTCTTTTGGTTGAGGTTGAATGATGGGTAGTGATGATTCTTTAGGTTTAATTGATGGCGTTGAAGCCATTTCTACATTACTTAAAGGCTTAAATTTTGGAAGAAGAGACCTTCTAGGGAGGCTTTGAATGGGATATCGAATTTTGATAAAAGCGTGTGTCGCATCATGAAAAGAGGCATAACCTGGTTCACATTTTTCACATAAATCATAATCAGAACAGTGGCCGCACTAAAAGGAAAAAAGAGTTAAAAAAAAAAAAAAAAAAAAGAGACTGATTGTAAAATAAGAGTTGTACCTTGTAACGAATTCCTTCAATAGATTCTTGACAATAATCACATTCGACACCCAAGTGTTTCTCAGATGACGTAATATCCTTCGAACCAAAAGTACTAAATGAATGGTTATTTGGGTGATTTTCGTTTACTATTGAATAGCAAGAGTGACATAAATCGAAATCTAAACAACGTCAGTAATAGCAGGGAGGGGGGCGAAAAAGAGACTATAAAGAATACCTGGGCAAGTATTACAAGTATGCTTTATACCTGTTATTTCAGAATCACAAAAGTTACAGATATAGACAGCAGTAGTGTTGTTTAATCGGAAATTATGAGCAGGATTATGGTTCACACGAGATTTACAAATGCTGCATAAATCAAAGTCCTCACATGTATCACAACGATATCTTTGACTATCAAATTATTATTATATTGCCTCTTTTTTTTTTTTTTTTTTTTTTTTTTTTTTTTTGTTAGTTTTTAGTTTTACCCTCGAATTGGGCTATAACACCCATCACATATAACATCAAATTGCTGCTTTTGTGAATGAGAAGGAGATATTGAACAATAAACTTGTGCAGCAGTTTCTGCAGCTGTTTTGACAACGTTATTTAATATATTTTCTTGCAATGAATTTATGCCAAGTTCCAAGTTTTTCATTAAGCTTTGAATAGATTCTGTTTCTTCTTTTACTTCTTGTTGTTGTTGCTTATAATTCAAAGGAACAATTTCAAGCCGCAAACAAGTATATGACAACTTTTGTATGTAGTCTAAAACTTCATAGCTTTCTTTGATGGTTACTTTATCTCCATGTTCATCAATTAAATGGAAATAAAAGTCATAATCATCAGGTAATTGAAATAGTATTTTAGTCTGTAAATTAACAATAGCATAAGCAAATAGTATTACAAATGTAAAATTATGACTTTACATAGCCTTTTATGTTATCATAAACATAATAATCAAAGACGTCATTAATAAATGATCGTACTTCATTAGTTTCTGGGTGCTTTACTTTTATCCATGTCATTATACTAATAATAAAAAGAAAGAAAGAGAGAAAAAAAAAAAAAAGGGAGTGAAGAATCACTTGGCACCATAAATTTCTCAGCAATGTCGGTCACGTTATTGCAAAACAAGTTTGCAATGTGCAACAACATAGCGTCATTTTCTTTTAGCGTTGAAAAAGTGCTTTCATCTCTTATAGTGATACTACTTGTTTGAAGAAGGCAAATAAATACCTAATATTAACTCCTGTTGTTATTTGTACTCCAAACTATGGAACAGCTAAATAATTTAAAGCAGATGATACAGGAATTAGGGAAGAGACCCTTAAGAACCACGTTGAATCTCTTAACAGAACCAACTGATGAGCCATCTTGATGCCTGTCTATCATAAAATAATCACAAGTGCTCGCTTTTCGTCTCATACAATATCGCTGGAAACTTTAATTTCCACGTGGCTTTTAGGGTTTACCGAGGTAATACCTACTCATACTACTACTCACAATGACCTACTTTATAAACTAATTGGCATTCAGACTGTGTGGCAAAAATGGTTGTATATCCAAGTAATACGTAGGGCGACTTCAATTAGTTGAAAGAAGCTACTACTACCAATAGTCTATACAAAGTTTATTCTAGCTAATTTGTTTAAATAGTTAAATTTATTTATTTATGAAGGTATTTTCTAAATCTATTCAATCATTTTGTCGTCATCAGAAGGAAGCAATACAGCTCTGTCAATTGAATCTGGTAGACCTATTTTACTCAAGTTAGCTACCATTCTTTATTTATAGTACAAGCTTACCTCTATGTCTACCTCTATACATCAGAAGAATGAGAACTAGCTTACTGAGTGATCCATACTGGCTTGCTTGCGAAGTCACCGCTTTTGGATATCCCATAGAAGCACCAACATTACCAAAGGCAGAAACGCATTCAAAAATAATGCTGGCTATAGTAACTGGAGAATTGTTGTCCATAATCGTTTGAGTTTCAAAAGCACAGATTAAGAAGATTGAAACAAGCACCCAAGAGATTTCGCTTGTTAACTGTCGTTGAATTTGTGCCTTTATGTATAAATCAGCTTTTCTTGTCAAGTTTCCAATAGTGGTAGCAAAGCTTGTTATCGTCAATTGTCGTTTTAATCGGTGAACTCGTCCATATTCTAATTCGTCGTCGTCATCGTAGTAGACTACCAAATCTCTTTCCTGTATGCACAATTAATATTAAGTGCATTGAAGGGAGGAGGAGTCATTTATATAAGTATATACCTGATAGACATTACTATTCCTCATAGAGATAGCTACGGGATAAACACTGATATACATAGCCACAACAAAGACAACTTGGATAGCTGGACTGATGTTCATAAGGTCAATAATACTATAGCCGGCTATAATACTTATTGTTAGTATAATTGGCCCAATTAAAAATAGAGTGCTTACCACTTCTTGTTGCCACAGATTGAAATAAACCATCCATAATTCTAGCCCCCAAGTCAAGTTTTTCAAACACAGGTAAGCTGTAATTTAAGCTAACAAAGGCAAGAAATTCCACGACAGTTATAACAATCAAAATAACAGTAAGCCACCGAGTATGAGATACAGGGAACAGAGTAGTGTAGCATCGACGCGGATGATCCAGCAAGTATTTGAATGTTTCTCGTTTCATCACGTCTTTCTTCGAAGTTAACTTGTATATGGACCAAATGATCAACCTTAAAAAAAGTGCATATGCCGTGTTTCCAGCCAAAATAAGAATAATGTTCGTAAAGATCATAAAGGGCGCCGATTGGAAAGGAACCATGTTTTCGCTTAAAGGCATCAAACCTAAATTGTTAAAAGACGCAAGACTCGTGAAGAACGAAAATACCCATGGATTTACCGGACCATTTGCATTGGATGTTTGAAGCACTTCTTGAGCATATGTTGATAGAGCGACATAGATACGAAGAACAAGCCCGAAACCAATTGTAAAGAAAATATAATAGGCAAATACCAAACGAGCCAAGAAATCAAGTGCACCATACTCTTCACCACCCATTCGAAGCCGCTGTTCCCGCGTGAGTTCTTTCTTTTCCACAGGTTCACCCATAATACGCTTCATATCTTCGTCTTGTTGTTGCACCAAGGCTAATGAAACTAGAGATTCAATATCACCACGTCGTTTAGCGGCTAAAAATTGTCGGCGCGCGTTTTTTCTTTGAACGTTTATGTTGTTGGCAAAGACAATAGAACTAGGACTGGCTGGCGTTTTTTCTTCTTCCTCTACAATAAGATGTTTAGTACTTGGTATAACATCAACTGTTGACGATCGATGTAATTTAAGTGTTGAACCATTTTCACTGTTTCCCTCTGAAGAGAGAGTAGACGAAGACGCAACCAATGTCGAAGAAGAGCTTCTTTGATCAAACTGGAAACAGGAATTTTTGTCACTTGATATCGTCGATATACCGAGATCTTTAACGTTCTTCACATGGGCTTGTTCTGGAGCATTAACTAAGCATTCGTCTTTTTCGATTTCACTGTTCAACATTGGGGGATCATAGAGAGTGACAGAATATGGAGGATTACTAGTTTGACTCTTTCGCTTGATAGATAATGGACGAGGGGGCTTGAAGTGAAACATGCTGGCACCAGGATACGTCTTTTGATTATCTTCTTCGTTTCTACTCATGGTTGCTGGAATATCGGCAGACAAGCAGGATAGCTGCCTATTTATATCAACCCTTGGTCGTTCTGCCATATCTTTTTCAAACTTCCAACGGTTGATTTCTCTAACTCGTCTTTCTTTGTTGAACTGCAAAACATCTTCAAATCGCTTTGAAAAGTAGTATTTTCGAACGAGGACAATGGCAATGGAGATGAGGATATGTGACCCGCACATTGAGCTGAGATATGTGATAACAAGCTGCCAGTGAGACAATGTCGACATGTCGATGGTGCTTAACCCAGTATTTGTTGCTATAGAAGTAGCCATGAATAACGCATCAATGTAGTTCCAATTTGTCGCTGGTTGAGTATAGAAAAGTGCAGAGGTAATAAGTATAAGTGCTAGTATGTAAATATGATGGATATGCAAAAAGCCAAATCTATCGTTATAAAATCGCATTATGCCTTTCCAGGCTCTTTTTAGCAAGTGAAAAACCATGAAAAAGTATTTTTAGCAAAAAGAAAAAAAAAAAAAAAAAAACAATTTGCTATCATGTCTTTAAAATAAATGCATGAACAATTAAAATAAGACCAAATGAACATGTTTTTATTATTGTTTATTTATTGCTATTTACCGCGAGGGGAATTTCTACTATTGTTTCACTTTTTAGGCTATAAGGTCTTTAAACATTAGACCTTGACAGGAACAGCAATGGAGACGATATGTAAATATACTTCTTTTTTTTTTTTTGGGGGAAAATCATAATGAATGAATTGTTCTAGGCTTTATAACTATTTACCTCCTTCTTTTCCTCCCTTTCTTACTTTACTTATGGAAATCTACTTCTTCAGTTAATACAATTAACACTCTTTTGTAGCCATGTCTTGTTGTGAGTTTCTGTTTCATAGGCATCCAAGACAGCAATATAGCTTTCTAATTAAGTGCCGAGTATATGGCAGCATTTATAGTGGGGGCATATATTCTTCCACATAGGCTGGGCTTTATCAACGGTGAGCCTTCCTTTTCCGGAGATAAATTTCCTACTTTATTATTATACCAATTTAGTGATCCCCGCAGTTTGAGTGTATGCACTACGTTTCATCCTTGGCAGCATTTAAAACGATATCTTCTCAAGTTCCAGTGTTGAGTCATACCCTACTTTATAGTATCATCTGCAAAAAAAAAAAAAAAAAGTTGAAACTTGGTTCCAAATCGAGCGCCACGGTTCTTGTGCATAAATCTGTCTGGTAACTGGTGTCACAGATTATCTTATTGTCCTTAGATCAATAAATACAGCATACGATCTATTATACTATACTTGATAAAATCTACCTGTGTTTATAATATTCCTATCATTAATTCTAACCTATCAACTCTTAATTCTATATTTCTAATCCTTTTAGGCGTAGTATAAATACCTTTAGTTAGCTTTTATGTATTTTAGAGAACTTGTCTTTAGACTTAATAATCATCTGAAAGATTCTCAAACTACTCTTTTACTTGTTTATTTCCTTATATTTTACATTCTATCACAACAGGTAGCATGTGTTTAGAAAAATTTGTATATTTTTATAATTTCATATATAGCTGAGTCATCAAAATGCAAAACATGTCTATAGGTCGAACGTTAATATAAACCCTTCGCAGTATAGTTTGTTTAATAAATAAACAATGAATATATTTTTTCGTCTTTGATGGAAATATCGTGCTCAAGAATTTTATCTGCAAAATCGATATAAAATATTTATTTTTACATAAAAATGAAGGCAATGTAAAAGAGAATTAATGGTAGAAATAATTACTACGTGTTCTGTCAGTAGTCTTTTCTGAATAAAAACTCCTGCAGTAGAGCTTCTACATCAGCAACGCAGATGCATCTCGAGATCTTTATCAGTATATCTCGTTCTTGTGAAGTGGCTTTTAGCTTCAGGCTTAGTGAGAGATCTATTTTGATTGATTGCATGTACTTACTTAAACGTCCTGGAATTTTTTCCTTTATAAGATCAATACATCCTTTTGGCTCAATTTCCAACTCTTGATTGAGAAGTCTACTTATGAGCGTTTCGAATTTCCATTGCTGTATACTGTTTTTTTTTTTTTTTTTTTTTTTTTTTTTTTTTTTTTTTCGTACGGTTTCGTTTTCCTTTTCAGCGAGTTATCTTCTCGAATGGTGTAATTTTGCATAAAGAGTATAAAATAAGAGTAGAAGAAAGAGAATAATCATAAAAGCTGTTCCTATACATGAATAATGAAGAAAATGTTGTCAAATTGTGGTCTTTATTGTGTCTATTTGTTGTATAATGATTGATACATTCTGATGAGAAACGGGGTTTATTGTCTCAAGAACAGTCAGATATATCATAACAAAGGAAGCATATGATGTTCAGTGAAGATTCAACAGAAATCCGCGTGTAATGAACGTATACATTTAGCAAATCCCATCCCGCAACATATAACCAACCTTATATAACTTGGTATTATTCTATTGACAACCTTGGTGTGCTATCATGGCGCACAGAACTTTACTCATAAAATTGATTTTTTCTGTCTCGCTTATCTAAAGTGTCCTTAACAGTTTCCACAAATCTAAAGATAAGATGGGAGGTGATATCTTTTATTGGTGTTAACACCTTCTTGTGTATGCACTTTGACCATAGCAGGTACTCTTTTGCTACTCATACCTTACTTCTCATTATTTGTGAATAGAAAGCAGTTTCATAAAAAAAAAAAAAAAAAAAAAAAAACGCAATTTTGTTGACAGCTTACATCTATGACGCGCTTCCGTCCACTAATAATCTTATTACGCAACTCGATTACACGAAGGGGATGTCTTTCATGGGTATGCATTGCCGCATTCGTCAAGATCAGCTAAGTTTCTCCGTTAGTATTTCTGTGAAGGTTGGGTATAGAACCTCTAGTGTTTGAAATTCGTACATTATTTAACCCCCAACTCCTCTGAGCAATCACTAAAAAACACTTGTTGGTCTTTTTGTTGTCAAACAAGCCAATGAGGAATCTCAAGTGGTCTTCAAAAAGCTTGTTATGAAGACTCATCAGTAGAGTTCACATCCTTGATACCTCACGTTCCTTGATAATCTCATAGAGAGGGCTGCGGGGATACTGCTTTGATTACAGATGAACCATTTCTTCTGAATCAGACCAATCATTAGGTTTATTTGGTCATGGCCGTAATAGGTGTCTCTTATATCGCTGCTCGTTCTCCTTTAAGAATACCTCATTCGTCTGACAGTTTCTTTAACCATTCTAGCTGGAATTTTTTTTTCGACGCCAGTGGTCATTTCTCCAAATCTTCGTATTGAATTGCATTGCCTTTAAGTCGCATATCATTAATTGAGCTTTCGTCAGCTAAAAGAGGAGGCTCATTGGATAGAGTGTCATGAATGAAGTCTATAATTTTTGAGCTGGTTTCTGAAAATCCTTGGTGTTTTAAATGATTCAGACTTGTAACGTCTGTCTGGCTTAGTAACATTTCTAGATCAGATAAGTTTTAAAAAAAATTGTGTTCTGAATAATGGTGAAACGTAACATTATTTACACAAGTCTGCGTTTTCTTATTTTAAAAGGGTACCTTGGTGAAATATATATGCATATATAAAAAGAGTATATCTTTACAATGACCACAGTCTTTATTCTTTAAATTCTGGCACTTTTTTGGGCGAATTAAAATCAAATCTTAGATATTTGCTTACCTTTTTTGGACAAACATGACTAACACTGCATCTTGAGTTAAAGTAGCGCCAGCTACAGAGGATCTTATAATATCGCGACCGATGGATACATATGACATATACCTTAAGAGGCTGTGAAATTGTGCTGTTTTATCTTTGAGATGACCTTGGGTTCTCAACCTTCTTAAGGCTTTTCAACTTCTCTATATTAACAAGTAGGAAGCAGACTAGAATTCATTAATTGGGTGTAACTTGAAATCCTTCTTTTACAAGCATTCCAAGGCACTTCAACGCTTGTGTTTGATTTAAGTCTGAAGTTAGGTAGCTTTATTTTTCTGAATGAGAGCAAACCATTTTTATGTCAGCTCTCTCTGGAAAACTTCAAATGATTCTCGGAGCAGATAGTCTCTATATTTCTTGATGAGTAAATACCGGTTTGTGGAGACATAGTACTTTTGCTTAACCAGAAAGATAAAGGAACGACAGAGTTAGTGAGGGCGAAAAGAGGGTGCATCACCTCAGGAGCAATGTAGTGACTGGTAAAAAATACACAGCATTGCTTGATATACATTCAGGAACTCTTATACTTATACCTGCTTTTTTTCGTCTGCTTGTGATGATTTCGTAATTAGCTAATAGTATTTATCAGATTGTACGGCGAATGAAAAATATAGAAATTCTGGAAGATGTAAAGTTATCTGATCTAAAAAAAAAAAAAGATTTTATTTTTTTTTCTCTTTCTCTCCTTCCCTTTTTTGTGTTCAATATCAGTAACATGTCTACAACTGTCTTAGAAAAGCAGCATGTTGCATCTTCTAAGCCTGAAAAGGAGTCAATTTCAGTAACAGATGTTGACGTATTTTCGCCTGAAGAAGAAGCCTACTTTAAGAATCAGTTTTATGGTGTTCAAAAAGTAATTCTCATGAAAAGATTAGGTGAAAAATGGGACAAGTTTCTCGTAGTAGTTGGGTAACATTATAATTATGTGTATGATTTTCTTTTTTTGTGGCTCTTAGTAATACAATACTTTTAGTATCATTGCGATCGCCTGGGCCAAAAATTGGGAGGGAAATGTCATCTACTCTACGTCTGTAGCTGTCACTAGTGCATTTCAATCCCTAAATCTTTATTCTCTAATCAATGTCGTCCTTTATATTGTTGAGACAGTCTTATTACCCATGTACGCAAAATTTTCGGATATGATTGGCAGAACTGAAGCTTTCGTTCTCTCTATATTCTTTTACGTTCTATCCGGTATTATTCAAGCCGTTTCACCTAACATGGACACGCTTATTGTAAGCACTATACTATAAATATACAGAACTCCTAAATACTAATTATATTTCTATTTTTTCCTATTAGGGTGGGCAGGTTATCTATGCCTTAGGTTTGTCTGGTGTTTCTGTTCTTGGACATGTTTTAATTGCTGGTAAAAGAAGAAAATAATTCAAGGTACTCAATTTACATTGTATTGACACATATATATTTGCAGATATCACTTCCGCTGCTAACCGTGGTATGTTTCAAGCTTTCTACGATTTCCCTGCAATGGTCAATATATGGGTCGCACCTATTGTTGGTCAAGCCTTTGTAGATTCTAATCAATGGAGATGGGCTTACTCTATGATTCCTTTTTGTATTACAGCAACTGCAGTCCCTTTATTGTGGGGACTTTATCGTATTGAAAGAACAATCAAAAAGTCAAACTTGATGCCTGATCGACGTCAATCAAAATCAAAAGAATCATCTCGTATGGAACGTGTCAAATATGTCTTTAGGGAATTTGATATCATTGGTAGCCTCTTGTTCATCGGTGCTCTTTGCATGATTTTACTTCCGCTTGTCTTAGGTCCTTACAACTGGGGAGGCTGGAACACACCTCGTACAATTGGCTGTCTTGTTGGAGGCTTTGTCTGCGGTCTCGTCTTTATTGCTTACGAATGGAAGTTTGCTCAGCATCCTGTTATTCCCATGGGTAATTGGGAATCTACCACTCCTATTGCTGGTGTCATGGTGTGTGCTTGCATCAGCATGATCCGTGCTGTAAATTGGACTTACTTTATGACATATCTCCAAATTACACGTTATGCCTCTGTCCTTGAATCCACATATATTCAGCGTAGTTACGATGCTATGTTTCTGCTATCTCAGCTACTTGCAGGTTTTTTAATGAAACGCTTTAAGGTCTACAGGCCTATTGTTTTCGCTGGTATTTGTCTTTACATCCTTGGTATGGGTCTAATGATTCCTGCTCGTTATCCTACTTCCCCTTTAGGTTTTGTTGTTATTGCTCAAATTATTTCTGGGCTTGGTTCTGGCCTCATCTATGTGCCCTGTTTAGTAGCTTGTCAAAGCTCTGTACCACAAGCAGACCTAGCCATCGTCACCGCTTTACAACAAGTTGGTGGTACAATCTCTACCAGTATCGGTTCTGCTATTTCTGGTGCTCTTTGGAATGGCCTTTTACCTGGTCAACTTACGAAGCATGTTCCTGGTGAATTTGATATGGCTAGTATTCTTGGTGACATCACATATATAAGCGCACTTCCTAAAGATCAACATGATGGTGCTTCTGTTGCCTATGGTAACGTGGAAAGAATTATGTGCATAGTTTCACTTTGCCTTGCTGTTATCGCTTTCGGTTTCTTCTTAAGAATGAAGCCTTTTGGGTTGTCTGAAACGGAAACTCACAAGGCTAATAACAGTTCAGTACCGGTTGAGGAGAAGGAAGAAATCGAAGAAAAGGCAAAGACAGAAATTGCCAAAAACTAGCTTTTTAAATCATTTAACTATTAAACTTACTCTTTACATGCACTACTAAAATATTGATCATCAGCTCTTATAAGGAAATAAAATACCATATTACATAAACTATGACAAATTGTGTTCAACAGCTAAAGAAGCTACACGAAGGTCGTAGATTCTTTAATTTGGGAATATTACAGCCCAAACATTATTGGCAATAATATAAAGCTTAAGTTCTAAGCTTGTTATATTGGGAATAACTCGAAATTTCTCTCTTTGATCGATAAGGCTGTTGAATACACTATCTAACAATATAATGAACGAGATTAAGCCCAGTAAAGATCGACTGTACGCAATCTTCCACAATAGGAGTATACACATGTTATCAATCAAAATGACATTTACGATAACTTGTTGACTGTATGATCATCTATATAACACAATTCACTTAAACGCTTTTCTTTGTGGCTTCATACTATAACAACACCATTTGCTATACTCTCAGGAAGCTTTATTAGGTATAACATATTTGTTTGAGTAAAGGTACTTGGAATTCATGAGGATTATCCGAATAAGTTTTACCCGTCAGCAAATTTGTCCATACGTCGTTATTATGAACAAACTCGAAAGCATCAGCTTCAATCATTACTTGTATACTTTTTTTTACCAATAAAGAATCCTTATTGATGATATATGAATCGGAAATTGCTTCGTATTTGTCTTTAAGACGCTCAATAGTGGCCTCAGGAGAAAGCAAAAAAAAAAAAAAAAAAAAACCTATCATAGACCCTGTAACATTCGTATAATCAGCAACAAAACAAAATTGGTAAAATTGATTCTTTAAAGCAAATCACTGTACCAGAAAATGTTAGTGTTGTTAAATATTATGTTTCACAAGAAGAGAATGTTTTTGTAAACAAATTGACTGAGAATGCCTCGAAAAAAATTGGGCTTATTATGTTCTACTTAAAATGAAAAGTGGCTCATTTAATACTTTTGCTCAGTTTGTATCGCGTCTTCTTCTTTTCCCCATAATTACATAAAAAAATAAGGACAGCAAATGATGTCAAGAGAATTAAAGATTTACACGATGCTGTTTATCACAACAGCTTTTTTCTTTGCAGAAATAATTATTGGATACTATGTCAATTCGCTAGCACTGGTATTTCACCTATTTAGATTCTAAATATAAAAAACTAAATATACATTACATAGATAGCTGATTCCTTCCATATGTTCAATGATCTTATAAGTATGGTTATTGCACTATGGGCTATCAAAGTAAAGGAATACATATGCCTTTAAGTTGAAGATGTACGTATACTCAGCAAAAAATTATATAGGCTGCAAAGAAAACACAATATGATCCAAACTATTCTTATGGCTGGCAGAGAGCTGAAATACTAGGTGCATTAGTCAACGCTGTGTTTCTGCTTGCCCTTTGTTTTACGATTTTGATTGACTCAATAGAACGATTTGTCTCGCCTAAGCCAGTTACAAACCCTTTAATGGTACTTGTAACAGGTTGTGCTGGTTTAGTCGCAAATATTGTCGGCTTGTTCCTATTTCATGGTACCCTCTAGAGAATACAATAACTAGTAATGCTTGTTGCTAATCATGGTTTATAGAACACGTACATAATCATCATCACCATGAAGAACACAAAGAATCTTTATACGCAAATGATCTCGAATCAAATGGCAATCGCACGCATGGAGGACACTTAAATATGAGAGGGGTAATATTTAATCATGCACACAATGCACATGCTATATCTCATTTAAACTGTAGATATTCTTACACGTGCTAGGTGACGCTCTAGGAAATGTTGGAGTAATAGCATCTGCGCTCTTCATCTGGTTGACACCTTTCACCTGGAGATTCTATTTCGACCCACTTGTTAGGTAATAATGTTCTTCATTTAAGTTCTACTACAATAATTACTCAAGTTTTTGTGTGAACAGCACTTTGATCACTATTATTATATTTACATCAACTATTCCACTAGGTATGTTATACGTTTGATTTTATATATTTTACTGATAATGACATTGTGAAAAAACAGTACGACAAACGTCATTGATATTACTGCAAGGAGTGCCAAAGAGTGTTCCTTTAGATGCTGTAAGTGATACACTGCTAAAGGTAAGAGAATTTAGTGTCCCAGCAACGACAATGATCTCAAATGTTGAGTAATAGCTAGATGGTATAGTATCAGTGCATGAATTACATGTATGGCAATTAAATGACACAAAACTTATTGCCACCCTTCATATTCTCGTAAAATCAACACAAGAATACATGGCACTAGCCACGCAAATTCGCAGTGTCTTGCATAAATACGGGATACATTCAGCCACAATACAGCCTGAGTTTACAGACGATCACCTTTCTTATGAAAGGTACCCGAAAGACAAGATACATGAAAAAGAAGTAAGTTGCTTTGCCCAAAAGAAAAAATGCCAATGAAAATGACTCATGTTTCTTAATAGGAGTTATTAAATTCATCTTCTACATGCTTATTACGTTGTTTAGACAATTCTTGTGTTGATAGTACATGTTGCCCTCATACATATCCATAATAGATATTCTAATAAAATGTATTTATTTCTCTTCTTGTTCAGGATGAAAAGATACCAGCTTCAAAAAATTACCATAATCACAACAAAAACTTGTTTCATTAACTTGCCAAGCATAGCGTACACTTGAGAACGGTAACAATTCGTACGAATCATCATATTCCGCCATCTCCCGTTTGTTATTCTTACTTTTTGTCTTTTTAATTGGCTTTACTGCTTTCTTCACGCCAAATACAAAGTACAGCAGAAATTCGAAAATATTGCTCTCGTAATCATTATCACTCTCTTCATCGATGGTGTCATCATCCCTTTCTAGATCACGCACGACGGATGGGATTGTCCAATCATCTACCAAAACTGAAGGTTCAAAATACTGTAGTGAAGTAAACCATACTTCCCAGCGCCCTTGCATCTGTCGTAGTCCAGCAAGTATCATGGTATCAAAAAGCACAAGACACTGCCCACCTTCTTGTGTCAGTTTACCTAAAAATAGAGGTTGCCACTGATCGTCGCTCCGATGCTTTCTAGGATGGTAGTCTTTTGCACACTGAACGCAGCCAGTGTAACCGCTTAGACGGTCTAGCCGCCACACATGTACAGATCCATTCATTCCACAAGATGCTATAAAAAAACCACTCGACAGAACCTTACGACAGGCAGGACAGGTATCCTCCTCAAAATCAGGGTTCGATATTCGTGTTGTTACAACTTGACTGATGGCATCATCATGGTTTGCGTTCACCGGCTCTGTTTTTGGTTGATAATGTCGTGCGACTGTGCTGAACTGCAATAAAGGACCTCCCACTTCTTCAGCACCGGCCTCTTTTTTTACAATACCACCTTTGGATAAGGTGCACATTGTCGACCCAGTATTTAAATCCCATACTTTAACCGCACCATCCATAGAACCTGTGACGAGAATTCCAACCCCATCCCGTAAAACTTGCGCTGCCAATGAAGTGACAAGTGTATCGTTCGCCAAGGTATACCGTTGTTTCCATGTTTTTATGTCCCAACAAACCACCTTTGCGTCCTTTGAAGATATGAACAAGTATGGCTCTGAATGATGTATGCAGACAATGTGGGCATTTGTTGAAGTAGTTTGCATCAAATGACCATCCTTCCATTCACATAAGTCTCCATTTCTATGTACAGATATAAGCACTTTGTCGAGCAGTAAAATATGTGAAACTGGCTGTGATGTTTTAAGCTCGTATACCAACATAAACTGCCTATCCCATACGCAAATACGACCATCGTCAAAGCCTGCAGCAATAATATCCTTGTTTATCTGTGTGCACCTCGCCTGTCGACCTAGACAAACAATAGGTTGTTGTGAATGTGTGTTCCACACGACTATTTTACCCTCTTGATCAAGTGATACCAGCATATCTTGTTGCCCCTTTAATGCCCGGATGTCAGAAAGGTGCTGGCCGCAAAAAGTCTTGACATCAACGTGCCCAACACGCTCGAGGTTCTGATTTCGGTTAAATTCTGATTGTAATGATAAGGCACCTACGTGCATTCCCTCCTCGTTATAATCGGATTCGACCTTACGAATTAATTTGTCAGTCTTGATAAATGTAACTGTAGATACTGCTCGCAATATGAAGGTTACGACAACCACAAATACTTTGCGGAATGTGTGGAGCATGATTTTTTCACGTGTAGAGGGTATCATCCATAAAATGATTAAGACCAAAATAATGAGAAGAATTCCATTCGAGATACGGTGAGGAGTGAGGAGAAAATAGGGGTGCAATTTATCAAGAAAGGTATACTGGTTTGTACGCTCCAGTAGCACTTGATAAAGTGCACTGAATTTTTCTTGATAGTAAGACTCTAACGTGCTGATAGGAAATTCAGTTGTTATAATTGTGGGAGGATAGATGTCAAAGGATTGTGTGTCGTAAAATGGGTTCATAATATCCCAGAATTGATCGGATATGAGTTTCCATTCTTTTATGTTCGTGCTGGGTTCAATCAGATTATCTTTGGTGGATGAGTTTCTTGGTGAAAAGAGATTTAAATAAAGTAATATAATACATAGCTAAGCACGCTGTGAGTTTATGGTATTAGCAGGGAAGAGACCAACTTACGATTAAGGTATTTACAGCTCGTCTTGCGTTTCGTTTTTTGTTAGGGTCTTTGTCTAGTCGTGGATAAGCGATTGATTCTTTTTTGGTTGATTTAGATATATCATTGTTTAGATCAGATAGCTATACAAAAATGAATTAAAAAAAGACATGAAGGTTACTCTCTGTTCTTTTACCTCTGCACGCCTTATATCAATAGATAAAATAGCTGTAAAGACTGTTAAAGAAAGTAAGAAAGATATAGAGATTGCGACTAATGCAAATAAACAAAAATCTCTGATATTTTGCTGATATGTTCTGCTTCCAATAAGTAAGACAAAGACTTTAAGAATCAAAGCAGCAAGCATTGGTATCGCAGCTTGCTCTAAGCCTTTCCCTACTTTTTCTTTTATAGTGATTTCTTTCTTTTCTCTCTCTATGACAGCTGATGTGATAAAGAATACGTGCTCTACTGTTGTCGTAATACAAATAAATAACTTTAAGAACCAAGGATATATTTGAATATCATTTTGAGACCATTGGAATAAACGAGATGTCATTGTAAAGCAGGCAAATGATAGAAAGACAGATGCTAAACCCAAGCCTGTCCTTGACTTTATCATTCTTGACCTTGAAAATTGATTCTTAAACAGAATTACCATCAATAGATTCATAAAGAGAAATACAATGATATGCATGTATGTCGATTTTGTGATATTTGGCAACAATTTGAGCTATTTGATGTTACACGAATGATAAATGTCAGGTTATAATAATTTTACCTTGAATTGAAATTTACATGGTTTTACATCCAGTACAAAAAGGCCTGGAGAAGCAATACTATTTAATAAAATTTGATTCCATGTTGTGAGTGTATTTTTTGTATTTTTTAAAATAAAAGTCAAAATGAAGGAATCTGCGGAAACCAATAGTTTTGTACTATGATCTATTTTGACATTGCCTAAATTTGAAAATGGATATAGCGAAATACCCGTTCTAGTGGATTTTCTATGTAAGTTGTTGTTAATTGTGTTTATAATATTGCTATCATTTTCAACGTTCTGTTGGTTGTAATCCCATAGTGATAAAATGGAATGAGAAATGCATTGATGTTGAGGAGTAATCGCACAAATGTTTCTGAATTGAGGAGAAACAGTGATCGCTTGATAAATAGAAAGCGTTTTGTGTAAGGCTTCTTTTGATAGTGACATGACACGTATTTGTTGAATTATATGGGAGCTCTCTTCATTATTAAAAGAGTGCAGATGAGATGAAGACTGCCAAATATGTCCGTCTATTATTGGCAGAGAATGAATATTTGTATTGTTGAAAAGTAGAGGATATGAAATAAAGCATATTAAAAATAATGAAGAAAATAATAGTGTAAATGAATTTAGTGTGGTTTTGACACCAAGCTTATAAAAGTATTTTCTCGAAATATAAGAACATATACTTTTTAATAATAACAATGGCATTTTTATGCTTTAACAAAAGGAAAAAAAAAAAAAAAAAAAAGTGTCATTGAAACTTCAAGCAAATGTTTGACTTTTTTAAGCCAATCAAAACTACACCTTTGATATCAGTCCAAAAAAAGCTACAGAGATTTTATATTCTTTAACTTCAGACAATGTTTGAGGCGATGATTGTTATAGATAATGCAATGTTAGTTATACCCTATTGAAAACTAAAATACTAACATCGTCTGAATTCAAGTCATTTATTAAGTGCTAGTACAATTTACATTTCTGCCTGGTATAGCTATAACAGCATCGTACCCAGGTAAAGAACCAGAGAAGCTATAGAGCCTATTCGATCGAATGGCTGTTGTATATGATGGAACCCTTGATAAATCGATACCCTCCCACGGATTACTATCATTAGATTCTCTATTAGATGTCTCTTCGGTATCTGTGTCGGAAGAAGACAGTAATGTGTTTGCCGTACTCGCCAGTTCATTGGGTGCAGTCATAGCTAAGGAAGGCGGTAAGTCCCCTCGTTCAATCAACGCTGCCAGTTGTTGAGGATCGTAAGGGGCAGATTTCCACGCGTCTTCATAAGCAGGTAGCGCATTTTCACCTTGCTCTGGAGAAACTTCTGCTATCACAATAGGAATAGCCGCTCTCAACTCTAATGTGAAAAATTATATTAGATCTATTGTTACATTTGTGTAGCTATTTACCTGAAATATGTCCATCAGCATTCATAAGAGATACTGTGAACTTTAGCTTGTGCTTTATTTTGATGAGATCACAGAAAGAGTCGGTTTGTACTTGATGTGAGTTACTGTCAGGTACAGGCAATAGTTCAGTTTTTGTCCATTCTGTGAACGCTTCATCTCTAAGGTGTTTTACTACTCTACCCTCCATTTTTGAATGATCGTCGGCAGTAAGCGTAATATATTCTTTAAGCACACAAGATACAGAGCGTATCTGTAACTCTTCCGCTATAGGTACAAGGGCAAACGTAACGGGTATCAGACTACCCATACTAAACACTTTACTTGGCACGCTAATATCGTAACTTAATTTATCTACCCATACATTCGATATGACCATTGACTGTGTTAATTCTAATGACGATGGTAATAAGACGCGAGACACTCTGAGTACTCTTCTATCGTGGTAATTTATCGAGAACGTGGGCCTCTCCACAACGGCTTTCAAGACATAAAAAACATCCCCAAGCTCATGATTTATACTCTCTGGTAAATCACCTGGAAGCGGTAGTTCAAAATCCCTATTCATTGCTGTTTAGCATTGTTATTCAGAGACAAGACATTATTATAAAATACCATTTGTAATGTCCTTCGGGTAAATGATATGTTTTCTTATTAGAAGGCAAAAAACTCCATTCGTGCTTTATAATGGTCTTTTCATTTTTGAAATGTCGTTGATGAGATCCTATGCCTAGTTTTCTTTGCGTAAGTATGGTAAAACCCTCCCTCTGTGCTTAGTGACTTACCTTCTGACCAATTCACTTTCACTTTTCCATAAAAATTTAAAGAAATAGACCTTACTTTGGTAGTTTCTTGACAATTCAATACTACAGAGCCACGAAGCATAACGCCAGCAGATTCATCAATATTACCATGCAAAATAATATGGTCAGTTTCAATATTAATATGAAAGTCAGATGTCTGCACAAACTGTATAGGATTTGGTAACATGTTCATTGTGCTGTCTTAGCAGATAAAGTATAAAGGATAGAAAAAAAGTTCTCGAAAGTGCGTTAGATAGTTTTTTTTTTCTACAGGTTTTACTAGGTGGTTTGAAATACTCTAATTGGTCAAGATTTGACATGAATTTCTGTGTTCTCACTTCTCTCTTTTGTTAGAGCTTTTCATTGGATGTTGAGTTTAGCTGAACTTCATTATTGTTCTGTTGCAACCCTTGCAAGAACAGCGTGTTTTGCTTTGTTTCCACTTTTTAACCATTACCAATCAGACGCTTCTGTAAAGCAATGTTCTGAAGCACACAAAAAATAGTCTTTGTTCACAGGATACTTAGTAATACACTCTCAATTTGTATGCCCTTAAAACAACTCGTAACAAATAGCATAATGTACATATGATTGCGGAGACATGAACAAAAACCGTAATTCAATTACATCAATACCAGGGCCATCTATGTTGTATATATCTGTATCAGAGAGCAACATTTGTACACTCCTAACATGTTAACAAAGGACACGATCCTATAGCCCAAAAAATTTTTTTTAATTGAAAGGACAGTATAATCCACCCAATTCGTTTGATTGAACGGTGACTACTGAAGACCACGCAATCCCAACAATATGAAATATAGCCTATAATAAATGTATGAGATGAAAAGTTGTAGCTGAAACTGTCAATACTCTATACCTGCCTGCATCGTCACATTCAAAACGGGTGATTCAGATGGCATTTGAGGTCCACAAGCATTGTATAGATTCTTGAAGGTTGTATCGTTTACGCTTTGAGATTCATAATCTACACGGAATGTTAGGGGAATTAATGTTTGCTTGTGTGGTGCTAGTTGGATGGCACCTGATCTTGACCAAGCAAACGGCTGGTGCGTATCCCTATCCATAAGCACTAACTCGACATCTCGTATCCTTGTAGGCACAAAATTTGCTTCATTATCTAATGTCATATTCAACTGCCATGCTGCTCGTAACCAAGGTTGCTGGTTAGGACCCCAGTCGGCGGGATCTCCTACTCTTTCCGCTTTCTCGTTCTTCATTATAATGCGCGGAATGCGTGGCCAGCAGAAATATATGATAATTGCTAATAAACCGACACACATGAATATACCAATTACGATCCAATATTTCTTTGAATGAAATATACTGGCTTGCTGTCTTTTATATTCGTATTTACTGTTTGAAAGAGAAAGGTGTGGAGGTGATTGGGTATGGCTATACTGTAACTCGCCGTTGATCATGTCAACAGGATGTGAAGATGAAGCTATTGTCGCCGTATCTTCTTCTTCCACGTAGAGCTCGGCCCTTGATTGCTTGAAATCAGGTGCATGATTAGAATATGGTAGATAAGAGTGTGTGCGTCCTGGCTCTGGCTGAAAAGCTAGCGGTGTCGTTGATTTCGGTGTTGTAGGGGAGTTTTCTAAAAAAGGGAAAATCGATTCTTTAATTGTAAAAATACAGGTGCTTATCTCTAGCCTTACCTTTTGTTGAACATCTTCTATTACGGTATGGATCAGCTTGTATAGAATAAAGTGATGCTGGTCTCATAATAAAAAATGAGGAAAGAAAAAAAAAAGAATTTGGTTATCCTCCTGAGTTCTCCTTCGTTTCTGTCTAAAGCAGAAAGGGAGGATGAGGGGGTGGATTTATATACTGACTTGTTCATGCATTCAAGTCAGGCGGATTTTATAGATTTTTAATGATATCATTTTATTAAATCAAGATTTAGGACGTGGTTTAGCATCTTCGTCTTTAACGGGATGTAGCATAATTTTATTTTGTTGTCCCTCGGTAGCATGGAATTGATATCCCTAAATTGAAGCAAGTAAGAAAACGGATTACTTATGAAAATAAAGAAGTTACTTTCGTCCAATCATAACTGACAGCATATGCAAAGATATTACCGGTCTTATTAAATGCAGTACACGAAATGGTGCCGTTTGACTTTGGTAAGGTCTTGAGTCTTTGTTTTGAATTTTTATCCCAAAAAGATATCGTGCCATCTGCACCAGCAGATGCAAATGTACCATAAACTGGATGAAATGAAATATCGTTGACAGCATAGACATTTTTAGAATCATCTCGATGGCATTTGAAAGAGAAATTTTTACTATGTAAAGAAATATTATAAGTTACCTGTTTTACTGGTCCATATGGACTGTACCTCATTTCACTTTCTGCTAGATATTGAATACCAATACGACCTTCAATTGAACCAATAGCATATCCCTTTCCATCAGTGAAGCAAGCAACTGTCCTTGTTTGCCACTTTAAAGGTGAGATCGTTTCTTTAAATATAGTGGTAGGATTACTTAGGTTGAAAATTAAAACATTTCTATCTGCTGTTGCCGCTACTAACAAATCGTTTTTGGTATCCATTGAATAGCAACGTTCTTTTAGCTGAACTGTGCCTACAGGCTGTGGTGACCGTGTATCCCAATATTTTATCGTTTTATCCCAGCTTGCTGTAGCTAATATTGATGATTGCCCATCTAAGAATTTTACACTTTTTACAGGCTCATCGTGAGCCGCTACCTGAGTGCTTTGTCCAGTAGCCAAGTTATACATTCGAACCGATTTGTCTGTTCCTCCAGATACAACATTAGAACCGTCCTAGTCCTCTTGTTAATCAACATTTTTGGATGCTCACTAACGATTACCTTTGCCCAATCAACGCATAAGGCTGGTCCTTCGTGGTTGTAAGAGGCTTTTGGTACGGTGTTACCTGTCGGCTGCACCTCATAAATTCTAACCTAATTAAGAGTTAGAAAAGCAAACATAGAAAGAATTGATGCTGTCTAATTACTGCATTATCCCAAGAGGAAACAGCTAAAAAATCAGCTTGAGGTGAAAAAGAAAGACCTGAGATGCCATCTGTTGGTGGTGATGAGACCTAAAAGGAGAAAATGCCATTCAATAAAAAAATGCTGATGTGTAAGAATATGTTGATCCTTTACCTCGAAATCAGGCGCTTGCATCTTGTTTATTGAGAGGTGAAAAAAAGTGTTTATTTTGACACAATAGCGGTCCGGTGCTTGGAACTTTAATTCCGGACACCTTCTTAAAAAAAAAAAAAAAAAAAAAAAAAAATTGATATAGAAGTGGCGCATTGTTTTCAAATTTAGGTTTCTAAGAATTATTCTATATTGCTTTTACTTTATTATTCATAACTTTTATTATGAAATCCAGTGCAGTTATCTCCTTATTAATAGTCAAACGCTAAACCTTTAGATATTTCCTCTTAAAATTATATTGTAGTTGCTATTAATACTGCTAGTGTTTCTCAAGAATCATGAAGGGGCCAATCTGAAGTTTTTCATTTATAGCAGATATGCAACATTAGAATTACAGAAAAGAGGAAATAAGAATAACTGTCTACAGCTAACCAAAGGCATCCTTTGCGTTTTATTTACAGCTATGATGAAACTCTTCAGTAACGGGTGGAGCGTCTCGAGTTGTAATATATTGACAGCTTCTGTTGTCAACAGGAAATTACACATAATGAGCCTTATTAGTGTGACGTTTTAGGGGTTTTGTGTTCAATGTAAGCTGTGTTATTTCAGTAAACAGAATAGAGAAGAGAAACCATAAAACAGGTTTTATTTTAAAGGTATGGAAAGAAAATACTCCTGATGCAGCAGAATTTCCCTTCACATTCCTATTTATGTGATGTTCATATAAGGTAGAAATAATGATGGAACTAGCTCTGATTTGTTCAAATATTTAGTGTTCGTCTGAAAATAGTTTGTGTTATTTCCAAATTAAGCAGGCCACAATTCTGAAAATTGATTCTAATTCGCCCAAAAATCAATGTTATCTGAATTTCAAGTAGACATATAACAGTACAGTTTTTACACTTCAAATTCAGACGATGTTAGTTTTTTTTTTGGACGAATTAAAATTAATTTTTAGACTTTTAGCTTACCTTTTTTGGACGGAGTATAAAAGGAAATACAGACAAGATCAAATTAGATTTCGGACAAACCCCTCTAAGTCTATATATATGCTTACCTGTAAATATCTAAATTCCAAAGGAAAACCGTGTACGAGACGGCGATGTATTGATTAGCTAGAATGCTAATTATTTCTTGAAAATTCACTAGTGTAAATATCTTCTAGTATAACACTTATTTCCCAGCAAAGATTTAAACATCTTATTTAACCTATAATTTATATTTAACATTTTATGATCTTATCGTAAAATGTTTCAAGTCTGATATTTTTTATTTAATTCAAGTCCAATTTTTATTATAATTGTCCGTCACATACAAGTGAATTAAACCAAAGTCGTTGTTATAGTACGAATATATCTCAAATACGACAGGACATTCCGGTAAAAAAAAAATTAAATGTGATTTATCGCAAAAGTGGCTTTAAGGCAATGTACATTATGTAGGCAGAAACCATGATGCTCGAATTTTCACTGCCAGTGATCTATACAATGATATCCGCAATTTCCTGAACGACGTTTCCCAAACAATACGTATATTTCTGGGTGGTGAATACCTAATAATTAAGCATATCTTTTTCTTTTCAGTTTGCTAATCAAATTAATCCGTAAAAATATAGATCCAGCGTATCCTATTTCTCCACAGCTTGTCATTCCATATCCACGCGAGACACAGGATCAACAAGAAAAAAACTTCAATCGTGCACACTCTTCAACACGTATTGTCATTGAAAATTCCTTTGCATTGCTTGTCAATCGTTGGCGTTTTCTATACAAACACTTATATTTGCTGAATACAGAGCGTATGGCCAAAACAATCTATGCAGCCTGTCTATTACTACCTCTGTATTTCAATGAATGATCAAGAAAATATGGAAAATGTTTCTTCAGAACGTTTGGCTGAAGAGTTGGGCAGGGTTCATACCGAACCAAATGTAACAATTGAACGAGCAATGCCTCCGGTAAGTGAAGGTAATCGTGCAAGTCGTCGTAGATCAAGTGCAAGGGACGCAGGTCTCAGAAGAAGAAATGAACTAAAGAAAGAATTAAATGCAAACAGATAACAGTAACAATTTATTAACAAGTACTATTTGAAACGTCCTTTTTGGGACGATTATATTTTAATTATTATTTTAGTTTTTTTGCTTGCTGATTGGCTAAAAAGGTGCCAAAAAGATCAATAAAGACCTAAAAATTATTACTGTCTCCTGTGTCGCCTTGTAACTTTTCGATTTTTTCTTCCTACATCTAATTGAACATCCCGATCGCGACATTTGCACAAAAAGAAAAACTTGCCTAGATTAAGTACTAAAATTGCTGTTGATGCTCGTATCTCTGTTACAGCTCATTATTTGAGAAATACCACTGTTCCTGAGCTTTTAAAAGGAAAGTACGACTTTAACTCTCCCGGGCTTCGCTTGCATGGTGTTGTCATCGCCACTAATGTTGACTCAAAGGGCAAGCTAATGTGCGATGTTCAACTTGATGACATTGTTGATCAAAGTTACAGATTGTTTGGAAATTCTTTGAAGTATGAAGGCCTAAAACCCCCAGGGCACGTACCGAAACTGTTGCTCCGAGCAATCTTCCAGAAGAAGAGGAACAGGACGCGACCGCGGCCTCCAA